>JASDQU010219683.1:5339-17079 GCA_032191745.1 Picea mariana
TTGGTAGACATCTATAACCCCTGGAGTCAACACTCCGCCAGGTGAACTTGTGGTAGACTAAGGGATCTAAGGAATAAGGCCCCCGTCTTATTGCGCGCCCCTTAGAATCATCGTGAGAGACTGTCGCATTCTATCCTCACGGCATCGTGGATCCTCTCGAACTAGGTAATCATTAACCTACAGTTCGAGCCACGATGGGAGTGCTAGTAGGCTGTGGCAGGGCTGTTGTCCACACCTCTCCCTCAACCTCTCTGGAAATTGTGTGTGGCCCCTTTACTCCATATGTGAGTCTGGTCGGCAAGCTATCGTCAGCCTGCATCATCAACCATCGTGTTAGATCGTCAATAACATATCATAAAATCAATATCATATCATCAAAACAAAGTAATATCACCGTAAATGAATCAACCCAAATAACACACTCCCTGACTCAATCCGGAGTCCAAGGGGGTTCCACCGATGCCTCTGCATCCTCAAGGTCCGAAACCTTGCACACTCAATGAAACTGAGTCAGCAACACCTGTCTACATCAAGTAGTAAAACATCATGTCGTCTATCAGAATGCATCATAATCCAGCATAAATGTATTAATATCAAAAATATCCAGATCACTTGCGAGCAAGTGTCCTCAAAGAATAAGTTTTGTAAGTGCGTCAGAGCGGGATGTTACACATGCCTCATTTTTGTCCAAGTCTTGCATTTCTTCAATTGTGGCTTTCTTCTAGAGTTTACCCTCGTTAGAATCATTTTCCTCTCTAATAGTTCTAAGATAATCTTCAATAGAAAATACATCAGAGGTAGAATGAAAATGTAGTGGACTATACCTTTCTACTTTTCATCTTACTCGAACATATCTCCTCAAGACCAAGGTTTGTGGTCCCTCCTTTCCATCTAACTCATAGTAACTCATCTTCATCCCTTGAGAAAAAATCTCCACCCTCCAAACCAAACTCTATTTTTTCTGTTTCTCCTTCTCTTTCTTCATATTCATGCTTGGGAGTGCTTTTAAATTATTTGAAGGTCACATCACAACTATAAATAGATTCCAAATTTTGTAGACTTTTACTCCACATTTATAACCACTAAAGATACATTTCAATGCTTTATTGTCCATATTACTCATTTTATCCTTTGGAACATGCACATAAACATCACATGAAGATGTGCAAGAGAGGGTTTCTTCCTAATCCATGCCTCATAAGGAGTGTTATCAACCAATGTTGATGTAGGTGATTAGTTAATCAAATAAGATGCAATATATACTACATTTTCCCAAAATTACTATTTTATGTCTAGACCACTTAGCATACTTCTTTCCTTTTCCATCAATGTTTTGTTTATCCTTTTTGAAACTCCATTCTATTGATGTGTGTATGTAGTTGTAT
This sequence comes from Picea mariana, assembly GCA_032191745.1. Taxonomy (NCBI): domain Eukaryota; kingdom Viridiplantae; phylum Streptophyta; class Pinopsida; order Pinales; family Pinaceae; genus Picea; species Picea mariana. The sequence continues at coordinate 6,725 of JASDQU010219683.1, forward strand.
TTTGTCATGTTACTCCACACTATTTATAGAATTGCTCAAAATATTTCCCATGGAACTCTCCTCCATTTCTAGACCTCAACACTTTTATTTTATTCTCTATTTGGTTTTCTAAAAGATCTTTAAACTCTTTGAATTTTTTGAAAACCATAGATTTATTATTCAATAAATACAACCATATTTTCCTATAGAAGTTATTTATAAATGTGACATAGTAGAAAGATCCTCGTAGAGATGGAACAAGTATACGTCTAAATGCATCAATATGTATTATCTCTTAGATCCATTTTTCTGTTGTAGCACAAAATATGAATCTAATCCAATTTTGTTTACCATATACATAATGTTCATAGAAATTAAAATCTAAAGAACAATCATGTTTTAAGTTCAACCGTGCATTTACTATGCAAAATAGGAAGGACATCCTCTCTAATATGTCACATTATCTAATGCCACATCATTATCTTCTCTATATGAAGAGTCTGAGTTTTCTTAGTTTCATTATAAATAATAATGGTACTATTACGCCCTTCAGTAATAGTTCTTCCCAATAGATTATATGCAGTTCCAATCCGAGCTCTTCTCAACAACTCCATTGCTCCTCAAACCATCATCCACATATCCTTTCTCAATCCAGTCCAAAACGTGCATCACTCATATTACTCATGGATATTGGGTTTTTGGTCAATCCTGGAATATGTAGAACACTAGGAAGTGTTTAAACCCTTGCATATTTAAGAAACAATAACACTCTTACATGTCTTATGATTTTCATTGTCAGGTCATCTCTAAGGAAGATATTGCCTCCATTATACTTTTCATATTCACGAATCTGCTTCTTGTGAGGATTCTTATGAAAGTAAACACTTGCTTTGATCAATAACAGATCATGATCTAAATGTGTATTTGTAGATTCCAATAACACATCCCATCCCTATTCTAAGGAGTCATTTTATTCTATAGAAGGAGAATCATTAGATCCATTGTTTTCATCAACATTTTTTTAATGTATAATATTTTTTTATAATTCCCAACTTTATCACATTTCTATCATTTCATTATAAATTGTCCAATATATTTAGATCTATTTCTAGATTTAGACGTTCCCTTAAAGATTTTTTTTCTATAGGTAAACCTCTTACAAATAAGACATTCTTGGCCAAACCCTCCATGGATTTTCTCCTCATTTCGTCTGATAAAAAGGATACAAATACATCCTCAAAATTTAATGTGCATTAATAAATATTACCCATTGATACAATAATATTATCAAAAGAGTCTAAAAAATAACATAATAGAGTAATAAGCCTATATTCTTCCTCCATATTAATAAAAACAAAGACACGTTGACTTACTACAATACTAAATGAATTTATGTGCTCCATCATCCATCTTAACATGATACAACTTATTTTAAAGAAACAAATTGTTTATCAAGGACCTTGATTAATACAAATCTTATAACTTATCCAACAACTTCTTTTCTTTTTCTTCTCCAAATACATTCAACAACACCAAATTTGAAAGGTTGAGTTGATTTGTTTTTATTTCATTCCTTTCCATCTTCTCTTTGTCCTCTTTTGACATACTAGTGGGTTTTGTACCTTGATCCACAACAACCCACTGTTCTCTATCTACACAAATATCTTCCATATTCAGCTTCCATAGCTCAAACCTCTCACTATTAAATTTCTCAGTCTAGATTCATGAACTATTTCCATTCCCTTCCACCCAATAATTACTACAATAGATCTCCCATTAATACCATGTTTACCACAGACCTGAGATAGCCATGATATGTCAATAATGAGATAAAACTGAACAACAAAGGCATCCCCCTAAATCTAATAACCTTTCATTGATACAAATATAAGTTTTAAACATATGCAAGTGAATCAATGCAGACAAATTCTTACGAAAAATAGAAAAAAATGATAATGGCGCTCATATAGTACACAAAGATTTACCTTAGAAAACCTTAACAAGGATAGCTAGACTAACCTAGATTTGTTGGATTACTGAGAGGGGGGGTGAATCAGTAATAGAGAAATCTAATCCTTTTTAACCATATAATGCAAGAGTTATATCAATGTAGCATTATCATCCAATATTTGCAGAGTAAATAAACAATGAACAAATGAAAAATCATACACATACACAATACACCAGTTTTTTTACGTGGAAACCCAAAGCGCGAGAAAACCACATAATGTGTTTTCTTATATGTCTTGAAGAATTAAATTCATTGGAACCACCAACTTCCTTTGTTTTCCAGTTGCAACTGGAAGGAAGCTCCAACCCCCTAGTTTCTCAGGCTACAACCTGAGGGAAGCTCCAACCCCCTAGTTTCTCAGGCTACAACATGAGGGAAGCTCCAACTCCCTAATTTTAGGGCTATAACCAAAAGGAGTATACAACCCCCTATGTTCTCCAGCTACAACCGGAAGGTGGCTACAACGACATGTCCTTTCCCCGTCCAACCACCCTAACATATAAGTAGAATGATGGAACCACTGTCACACTATCACTCTAAGATATATTGTTGTAAACTTGTACCAATCAACCTAAACCAAACAACTTGTACCAATAACCTGAACCATGCATCAACCATGCATCAACATGTACCTCAACCTGTAATCAACTTGTACCATAAACAAGTGCATCAACCATGCACCAACTTGTACCAAACAACCTGTAATCAACTTGTACCATAAACAAGTGCATCAACCATGCACCAACCTGTACCTCAACTTGTAAAACTTCCTTAACTTTAACAACAAGAGGCTAACATTTTCATCAAACTTTACATTAGTCTCACATGACTAGTTTTGGATAAGTCAACAACCCTAACTTGAAATACTCATAACTATGTACCGGTAATGAATAAAGATTTGAAAATAGTACACAATGTTCTTCAGTGTGTTTTATGAAATTCCTCCATGTGTCACTACTTGGAACTCTCAGAAAAGGAGTTATAACAAAAATGGCATACCTTGTTGAATTCTGGCTTATTCTAAAAGGATAACTTGTAGAGCATGCCCCACACATGAATATTTATTGTATGGATATGAAAATATTACACAAATACTATAGAATGTACTCTAACCAACACATTTGGTCTTACTGAATTTGGATCTGTTATGAATAAGTTATGACATTTTTACTCGAAACACATGTTTTAGATTAGTCTTAGGACTAGCCACAAACCCTATTTTCCACGGAGTGTAACTCCAAAAATACAACGACCCACAAGCTAAAATTTGTACCACAACTACTTGGATATGTTTCCTCAAGGGTCTGCCAATTTCACGGTCTGAATCATTCTAGAAAGAAACGTTATTGTAAAAATGGTGAGATGACTTGTAAATAACATACCTTAGAAAGAATCATTAAAAGAATTATCCTCCCTTGAATTTTGTCCTTCTGTACTTCACCTTCTCTGAAATTCGGCTTAGATATCCTTTGGCTACTTGATTCACCCATAGATATTCAATATGCTCAAGTGTGATTAAAATGAGAGAGTCTTTCCTCTTATTTATACTCTCCAAGTAGCTTCCTTAGAAGCATATTCTAGGCCACTTTTTTCACATAACCACTTTTTCCACATAGTCACCTATGTCCAACTTTGCCCAATTTACCACTTTTCCATGTATCCAATAGCCACTTGACCACTTAACCCATTTTCCTCATTTTAGGGTTAACCTTCTTATAACCACTTTCCATAATTAGAAAGTTCTCTATTTACTTTATTATTTAAATAATCCTCCTTGACCTTGTCACTTCACTTTATTATTTAAATAACCCTCTTTGATTTTGTCACTTGAATTTGTTATTTAAATAATCCTCTTTGCTTTTGTCACTTCACTTTATTATTTAAATAATCCTCTTTGACATTGTCACTTCACTTTATTATTTAAATAATTTTTTCTTTGCAAGCACTTTGACTTTTTTGACCTTTTGGGGTTTCAAGCCAATCATATGAGGGTCCTTCAACTTCGTAAGGCCAAAACTCTCAAATCATGAGGAGTTATGTGACGTTCCACATACCACCAGAATTTGTATGACATGTAATATCTATCTATAATAATCTTACCTGCAAATATATCAAAACTCATACTATTATAGATAAAAAAAACTTGGGTCCATTACCCAAACCTTTGTGCTACCAGAATTCGCTACTGGACTTTGTTCAAGGGTTAGCATCAATGACAAGCAACCTAATTAATCAATAATATCTCTCTTTGGCATTGATGGAAACACTCTGATGCAATACTGAAATCATATCACTCATTCTCCCCCTGGAACCATGCCTCTGTCCTCTGCATCTGATAAATATATCCCCCTTTGTCATCAATGGAAAATGTATCTTTCCATTCGGGGTTGCTCCTCCTAACTGATTCATTTGATCTCCTCTTTATGATGCTTCCTCGTGTACATCTAAGACATATAATATGAATATTCAAAAGCATTCATTTTAGGGTAGAAATAACTTTGAGTCTCTGGCAAAGATACTCAAAGGCTTCTCGTGGAAGCGATTTTGTAAAGATGTCTGCCATTTGTTATTTTGTGTGCACATATTCAACTCTGATGTTCTTTTCTGCAACTTGTTCTTGTAGAAAGTGATACTTTATTGAAATGTGCTTCATCTTGGAGTGCATCATCGGGTTCTTTGAGATACTGATGGTGCTTGTATTATCACAATAGATTGGAATGGAATCATCATACTCAACTTGTATATCTGTTAGAGCTTGTTTCATCCATAGAACCTATGTACAACATGTTGTTGCTGCAATATACTCTGCCTCGGCTATAGATAAAGATAATAATGATTGTTTCTTACTTAGCCATGATACTAAATACTCACCCAAGTAGAACGTTGCTCCACTGGTGCTTTGTCGGTCATCAATGCAACCTTCCCAATCTGCATCTATGTAGGCAATAAGTGATACATCATTTCCTTTCCTTTTGGATACCATAGTCCAAACCATTTTGTTCCTTTGAGATATCTAAAAATCCTCTTCACTGCTATTAGACATGAATCCTTTAGTGATGCTTGAAATTGTGCCACCTGTCCAACTGCCTGCATTACATCTGGTCTGGATGCTGTCATATATAGTAGGCTACCAATTATTGACCTATATTGCCTCTGATCTGTAGACTTTGAATCATCATCTTTGCTCAACTTCCAACTGGTTTGCATGGGAGTGATAATTGGTTTGCAATATTCCATTTCGAACCTCTTTATCATTTCTCTGATATACTTGGTTTGAGAAATAAAATTTCTTGGTTTCTTTGACATATTTGAAGACCCTGAAAGAAGGATAATTCTCCAAGTAATGACATTTCAAATTCATTCTCCATGTCCTTTGCAAATTTCTGGCTTAACCTCTCATCAGTACTTCCAAAAATAATATCAACATAAACTTCAATTAATAAAATACTATCTTGAGTTTCCTTGATGTAGAGGTTGTTGTCTGCACTTCCTTTTTTAAACCCTGCCTACTGTAGATATTTGTCCAGTCTAGATTACCATGCTCTAGGATCTTGTTTTAGACCATACAAGTCTTTCTTTAATTTACACACATAATTTGCTTTCTATGATAACTGAAATCCTTCTGGTTRTTTAATGTAGACTTCTTCTTCAAGTTCCCCATTCAGAAAAGCTRATTTTACGTCCATCTGATACACTTTGATATTTTTGGAGCATGCATAAGCTAAAAKAAATCGTCTTGCTTTCATTCTATAAACTGGGGCAAATGTCTCTTCAAAGTCRATTCCTTCAACCTATGCATATCCTTTAYATACCAATCTAGCTTTATTCCTTGTAACCTGTCTATCTTCATTCAATTTATTCATGTATACCCACTTTTTGTCAATCACATTCTTATCCTTTGGTCTTGGAACCAATTCCCAAGTGTCATTTTTCTCTATTTGATCCAATTATTAATCCATGGCCTTATTCCAAAATTCATCCTTGTTGGCCTCTTCAAAACATGTTGGTTCAATTGTAGATGAGAGTGCTAGGTGTGTTTATTCTAGTGAATTAATTCTTCTTCTAGTCTCAACTCCTGCATATTTGTTTCTGATAATCTGATCTGAAGGATGATTCTTTTGTACTCATATGCTAGGTGCCTTTGGAGGCACTTGCTGAACTTTCTCTTCTGATTATATCAGATCCTCTTCATCTTCCTCTTCTACTTGTTTTTCGTCTTCTTCTTCTTCTTTGTAAAGTTGTTCCATTGATTCATTTTCTTATTCCTTTAATTCTTGTCTACCTGTTTCATCAATTGTTACATTGATGCTTTCCACAACTTTGCTCAATCTCAGGTTGTAACACTTGTATGATTTCTTTGTACTTGAGTAACCAACAAGTACTCCTTTGTCTACACGAGGGTCAAACTTTCCCATTCTTCCATCTTATCTTTTGATGTAGCATTTGCTTCCAAAAACTCTGAAGTGCTTCACATTTGTTGGTCTTCATTTCCATAGCTTGTAGGGAGTTTTTTCAGTGTTGTTTATGAGAATTACTCTGTTTTGAATGCGAACTATTGTATGCACTATCTGTGTCTAAAATATATTTGTCAATTTGGAATCCAATAGTATTGTTCGAGCCATTTCCTGTAATGTCCTGTTCTTTCTTTCAACAACTCAATTTTGTTGAGGTATCCTAGCAACAAATAATTTCTCTTTTATTCCATGCCTGTTGCAGTAGTCCATAAATTCCTTTGAAGTGAACTTTCCTCCATTATTAGATCTCATGCATTTGATTTTTTAATCCATTTCAATTTCAACCATTTCCTTGTAGACTTTGAAGTTTTCAAAAGCTTTTGACTTATTCCCGAGAAAACAAACTGCAGTCATTCTTGTATAATCATAAACTAATAAGATAAAGTATTTCTCACCTTTTAAACCCTTTGTTGTAGTTGGTCCAACTAGATCAGTATGCACAATTTCTAGTGGTCTTGTCATTGAATATTCTTTTGATTTAAACTTGGTCTTTGTTTGATTTCCTTGTTGACAATGCGTGCATAAAGTGTTGGTTGGTTTCATGATCTGGTTTTATTTCTCTAACTTCTTCCCTTTTTCTGATTTTGACAAGGTTATCAAAATGATGTGACCCATTCTTCTATTCCATAGCCAATTTTCATCTTCCTTTCCTAGGAAACATTTTTCATTTCCAATTTCGCTTAATACATATATGTTGCTTGAAGTTCTCACAGTTGTTGCAATCAATTTTCATGAACCTTCTTTTCTTATCTCACACTTTTGTGAATCTAAAGTAACTTTCTTAACTTGGTTACACATTTGACTCACACTTAGAAGATTATGTTTCATATCTTCTACTAGTAGAACATTTTATTCCTTGGTATTCTTATTCCCAATTCTAACTGTGCCTTTTCCAATGATTTTAGTTGAATCATTATTTCCGAATGAGACTGATCCATCTCTTTCCTTTCTTAATGTAAGAAACATGTCTCTATCATCTGTCATGTGTTTTGAACAACCACTTTCAACATACCAACCACGTTTCTTCTGATTATCTTGTAGAGCGAGTGTGCATTCTTCATTGCTATACTGATTCTTCTTTCTTATCCATGTTCTTTTCTGAGGTTCATGTCTGTGACTATTGTTGTTATGTTGTTCTCTAGGAGGGAGTGTCATTCTTCAATCTTTGGCCATGTGTTCAAATTTGTCACATTTGTAGCATTCCACTTCAGTGCTCAAAGATTCAAACATGTTGTAACTTATTCTTTATGTTTCACTAGGCCTTCTTGGATAACCCTTTTGTGTATGACTTTCAAAGTCGTTTATGTTCATGTTGTTATCTCCGCAATGCTTTATGTCCAAAATTATTACATGCATAACATAAACAAAAAAATATAGTTTGATACCTGGGAGTTGAAGATCTTCTGAAAGGAGGTACTCTTATGAATCTTTCTTCGTCCTGAGGCCTATCTATTTCTGTCGGTCATTGATTCTGAAATATGAATCTTCTCAGTGGAGGAGTGTCCCTGTAATTTTATTTGTAGACCTTCCTATCCCCTTTGATTGTTTCTGCATAGCTTTTTGGATATGTTTCTTGTTCTGTTGTTTTGGAGCTTGATCCCTTTTTTGTCTGATTGTATCCTAGTCTGGACTTGTCATGATGAGATTTTTGACAGCTGATAATGTCATTCAAAACTTTTGAGCTGTTCTCCATTTTTTTCTTTTGAATATCCTTTCTTATTTTGACAATTTTTTCTTCCAAATTACCATTGATCACGTCTCTTCCTTCTAGTTGTTATTTGAGTTCTTCTTGAATTCTTTTATCTTCTTCAATTTAAACCTTCAAATTTATAATCATTTGTTCTAGTTCGTGAGTGCCTTATTTCTTGTATAGTTTCTCTTGTAGTTTCTTGTTTTTAATCTTTTTTTTTTCCTGATAACTTCTATGACACACAACAATTCTTCTTGGTAGTCAACTTCTGCCTCTTCATATTCTTCTTTAGCCTCTTTATATTCTTCTTTATCATAGTCTTCTAGTGCCATGAATATAAATGAATTTGTCTCACTATCATTGACTTCATCTTCATTTGATGATGAGATGTCTTCTTTGGTGTATAAGATTTTCTTGAAAACTTTCTTTGTGGTTATTTTTCCTTTATATGTTTGTTTTCTATTTAAGTAACCTTAATCATTTCTCTTTTTCTTATGAAGGAATTTGTTAGAAAAATGACCAATACCATCACAATTAAAACAAATCAAAGGAAGCTTACCTCTATACCTGTCGTTGGTTCCCTTGTTCAATCTTCTGACAAAGTTGGTCGCTTCTTCATCATCTTCGGAACGTCACTATTGTTGCTATATTCTTTTTGTATTTTCTTTCCCTTTTTTTTGACCTTTTGGATGCTTTGAAGGTTGCTTCTTTTATATCTGGATTTTCTTGTCCAGTTCTCATTTAATATGTTGTAAAGGTTCCATGTAGTTCGTCCATGCTTATTGAGTTTCAGTCTACTCTTTCTCCTAGTGCTGATATCTTAGGGTCAAATCTCATAGGAAGAGATCTTAGTACCTTTTGAACAATTACATATTCTTTGATTTATTCTCTCAATCCTAAGATTTCATTTACTGTTTCATCGACTCGTAAAAAGTAAGCTACAATACTCCCATCTTCCTTCATCTTTAGTTGTTTGAACTGACCTATGTAAGTTTGAAGCTTTACTGCTTTGATTTTTGAATCTCCTTCATAAATATTTTGAAGTTTGTCCCAAGTCTCTTTAGAGAATTTACAATGTGCAACTTTGGTGAATATTGATTCTCCAAGATAATTCAAAAGTGCATTTGTGGCTTTGGAATTATTTTAACCGAGTTTCACTAATTTTTTCATTTGTCATAAGAACTTCTTCTATTGTCTATCCATCTGCAATTGATTTCCAAATTTCAAATCCCCATGCTTGTATATATGTATTCATCCTTATGCTCCAAAATGCATACTTTTATCCATCAAACTATGGTATTCCATTTTTATACATGTTTCTCTCCCTGATCTACCTTTTAGTGGTTAAATTGATTTCTAAAGGAACCTGCTCTAATACCAATTGTTGGATTACTGAGAGGGGGGGTGAATTAGTAATAGAGAAATCCAATCAATTTTAACCATATAATGCAAGTGTTATATCAATGTAGAGGGATGATTTTAGGGGCTAAATTTTGCTCATGGGATAATTTTCCATGTTTTTCCAAAAAAGAGATTCACTATTTTAAAAATGATTTGCCCAAATTCTATAGGAAGAAAATTATTTTACCTTAAAAATTGCCAAAAATTTATAAAAACTATATAAAATTCTTAGAAATTTGAATATTTTTACAAAATTTCCGCTAAACATTTATAGTTGGCATATAAAGAACTAGTAAGATTCGCCAAGGTTTCTACATTTTAAAATAAATTTCCATCCTTAAAATCATCCTCGTGTAGCATTATCATCCAATATTTGCAGAGTAAATAAACAATGAAAAAATGAACAATCATACACATACACAATACACCAGTGTTTTTACGTGGAAACCCAAAGCAGGAGAAAACCACATAATGCTTTTTATTATATGTCTTGAAGAATTACATTTATGGGAAGCACAAACTTCCTGTTTTTTTCCAGCCACAACTGGAAGGAGACTCCAACCCCCTAGCTTCTCAGGCTACAACCTCAGAAAAACTCAAAATCCCCAATTCTCTGGCTACAACTAGAAGGAGGCTACAACCCCCTATGTTCTCTGGCTACAACCAGAAGGTGGCTACAACCACATATCATTGCCCCATCCAACTACCCTGACGCATAAGTAGAATGATGGAACCACTATCATACTATCACTGTGAGATA
>JASDQU010219684.1:0-12027 GCA_032191745.1 Picea mariana
TTGCTGCTACCGGTGTCTCGCTCGACTATGGAGTTGAGCGTCGCTCGACCCTCAACCCGAGCTCTCTTCCTGAGAATGGAAGAAGCCAGAGCCAAGGCTCTTTCGAGCTCCTCCTCCCTGCGCCTCTGCGCCTTGTTAGCTTCCCATGCTGCACCTCGGCGAGGTGTACCTCTACACCTGACCATGATTCCAACGCAGATGCCAGTGATGGGCAAAACAGAGTTATCAAATAATCAAATCGAAATCCGACTTTGTCGGAGACAGGGAGGCTCCCAAACCAGAAGGAACGCTCCTGTGCACAGGGAAAGGACCGAGAATGACCCAGCGCTTGACACACCAGGAGAAATTCGCTCTTGCTCGGGCTTCATAGAAGATTGATAATCAAACTGCCCGCTCCTTCTACCTGCCATAATAGCCGTGAAATCGAGTGTGCCTGGGGTGTTGAATGTCGGGCGAGGGAGGAGTAACTCCTCCAGCATGCTACTGCTATGGCCGTCCATCGGCATTAAAGGTCGCTCGAGGGTGGCGGTCCTATGCATTTAACAGTCGCTGAGTGCGTGTCCAGATGGCCCTGCGGCTCCTCCGCGTGTCACCCCATCCGGGGCGAAACAAATTGCATTATTGCTCTCTATGCAAAGCATAATTGCATTCTACATCTCGATTTCACAAATTTGATACCTAATTCAATTCCCCGCTACATTTCAAAACTACTTGAAATTAATAATTTATAATAGTTTCTGTGTATTTATACCCCCAATCCAAAATTCTCAAATTACATTGTTGGGATCATGAGTTCATGGTTACATCCCAATTATTAGTTTGTTTGATTATTGGATTAGAGCAATTTATCAAGCATTATGTAGATCACATACTATAACACATAATTGCATCAAACCCTTTATGTAAACTTTGCAATCAAAGCATTCCTTGCATCTACGAGATCTAACAACCATTCAATTGTGCTTTGTTCAAACCACACGGGATAGATATGTGTTATGCTTTCCCTATTAAGTGTACAACAACCACCTACAACCATCCTCTTATAAATATTTGAATGTATGTGTGTGTTATTTTGTGGTTGTGGTGAGCATAATAACAACAAGAAAAGCAATGAATCTTGCTTATTACTAATATATAGATTTCAAATTGATGTGTTGTTGACAAATAGATTAAATCCTTGAATATTCAAATATGCTAATTTATCGATATATTCATAAAAAACACTACCTTTGACACCATAAACAAACAACCCAAAATTTTTGGACCAAATATGACAGAGCATTCATTATGGTTAATGAACAACCATTAAAAAAAACTTAAACTCAATTTAAAATATTATGCAAAGGTATTATAATTTGACACCATAAACAAACAACCCAAGTCTTTGAGACAAATATGGCACATAATTCATTATGGTTAATTAACTAACAACAAAGAAACTTAAACTCAACTTAAAATATTATGCAAAAGAATTATATTGTAATTCTACATTGATGATCCATGTTGGCAAGATAAACAAGCTATAAGCCTACCATTTACAAATCAAAATTCTTCAAATGAAGGGCCCAACCAATTACACGTATCCAGATGTTTAGGGGAGGTGTAGGTGGTGATTGTGTTTTCGTTACACTTAGGTTGTTTAGTTGGTGTTGTTGGATGTTAAGGTTATCGTGTTCAAATAGTGAAGCCAATATGAAGCCATTTTAGTATATGGATTATGTGATATGTGGCATTTACATGTGTTAAGAGAATAAAAATTAATGAACGAACTAACAATTTTCTAGTTAAAAGCATAGTACTTAACCTATCTCAAATTCCGTGTCACATGTGGATTGATGAAGTGACTTAACCTATCCCAAATTCCGTGTCAGAAGTGGATTGTTTAGTAAACCCGTGGTAATAATGCCAAACAAGTTCCCCATTCCCATTTTCTTAACTTCCAAACAAAAAGACAAGCAAATCAAGTGGTTGTCTTTTTCTCATTATTTTGTTTCTTTATGAGTGTGGCGTCCGTTTAGTAAATAAAATATAAGTGCGTTGTAGGGTTCGCAATGTTCAACCCSAAGATGCACATAAAGCAAAAGGGGACACAAGTGCGTTGTCGGCTTGGCGATATTCAACCTAAACAATCACAATGCGCTCATGTTTCTTATAAATAATTTACACATTTCATGTCAACGTGACGTAAACACATCGTCTAAATTACCTAGTTCAGAGGGTACAACTTCTTAACCTCACCCATAACCTATACGTTAGAATAAGAATAAATAGGGGTTTTAAGCCATAATTGAACCTTTTCTCGTTCAAGTGTGATGAATAAATTCGAGACGTAGTGGTATGTGTTCTTATTACGGGGTCTTTGTCATATGAGTTGGATATGGATGTCATTAAGATGTTTCATACACCACAAATATGCCTCGAGAGCTTTATCGTAATCATGGTAGGGAAACATCATCCTTAGTATTATCATCAAAAAATTGTCCACAACAATACTGATAATGGTTGAAGAAAGTATCAGTGCAACACACTAATCAGCATACCTTCAACATTAACATGATTCATTCAGCAAGTCAAAAAACTATACAAAAGTCCCTTGAATTTCTGCGTAGTTCCCTGAAAGCATGCATGTGAACATTTACGCGTGCCAACACAACTCAATTCGTGCAATTTGTGTGGGCTGCATGATTGTTCTCACAGGAACCCACACTAATGCAAAAATGACACATCAATGCATCTAATCAGGCCTCACCCACTTCTAGCTAGGGGTGTACCATGATAAGACACTCAAATTGGTATGAAATCTAGTCTTTGGGATATGGAAGAGATGGGTGGTACCTCCAAAAGGATCCCCATTCACACTATGAACTAGTTATGTAATGGCTTGCATGAAGCCTATAAATGTAAGCTTAAGGAATGCAAACAAAGTAAGAGTTTGATGTATTGTTATGTTGTTGGATTGTTCTAAGAGAATCATAATTTCTCCTAGAGCTATTCTAGTGATCATAGCAAAGACTATCCTTCTCACCTCTTGAGAAGTTTAGCAATAATTCTTCACCATTGTTACTCCATTGTAAGAAGAGGAAGCGTTATATTTTGGGGACCTCAAGGGCCCTCCAAAGGAGGAAGAGGGGACTCATAAGTCCCATTTTTCTCCTAGGTGTTGTCAATTCGAAGAACAATTTCCATTGATAGCTAGTACTTGTTCCGTTTTCATGTTTTCATTTGAGTTCTATGCATGCTTAGTTTAGTTTTATTTTCTTGTTATTTTATTTTTTCATTTTCTTCATGGTTGATCCACTAATCAATTAACTTTTTTCTATATTGTCTTGCTAGTTTAACAAGGAAATTAAGTGCATTGATTTTGCTCACCCAAGTGGAAAAACAAGCACAACATATTGATGACTCCACTAGGGACTTGGATTAAATTCCTCCCCATTTAGGCCTTTAGAGTGTTTTTTCTAATCATTGGGTGTATACAGGTGTCCAAACCAGCCTACTCCAACCTTCATATTGACCAATTGAGCCACCGAGTGAGATAACTCATTTTAAAATTTCTTCCCTGCAGCTTGATTGTATATGTATGGATATCAAAGAAACAATCGCGCAACTATGCAAAATTTACGCAGTCGCTCTATTTTCCCGTCGTGCAGTCAACACAATCGACACATTGTGGGTGACTGTTAGAAATACACCCCATGTAGAAACACTTTCCATTTTTTGCAAGAGTTTCAGAGGTGATCTCACCAAATAGATTTTAGATTTACATTTACTACACTTTGTAAAGCAACAACAACCACATTTGGAGTCCTTTCTTGCATTAGGAATTATCTAATCTAGGCACTAAGAAGGACTAAAAAGAACCATAAATTCCATCCTTTATATTGCCACATGGATGGCCAAATGCAACATTTGAATTCTTAGTGTAGTTGTTTTGTTTTCACAACCACTTAATCACTTGGGACTAGAAATCGATTTTGGCACCCCTATTATGCGCTTTCCCTCACACTCATTGTGATCTTGGGAAATCAAAAAATGGTATCTTAAGAAGTTCCATCTCCCTCTAGCAAAATCATGAAATCATCAATTAGGAGAGGCCAATAACTCTGAGTTTTATTTTTTTTAAATTCAAACATAATCTTGCATTTGTAAAGGGCCCATACATGCCCACATGCTTGCAAAGTTAGGATAGTTTCAAAGTTTTTAAAGAAACCAAAAAAACCTAGGAAGTTAAAGGAATCTATAAGGACTCAATGCCCACATGATTTATAATCTAAGAGAAGTTTTCATTTTCTTAGATTAGACAACATCTTAGGGAGTTTAAAGGATCAAAAGTAAGGACCCATATTTCCACATTGCTAGTGATGTAGGACTTTTGAATTATGAAAGGATTGTTCAAACACATTTAGTAACTTAGATTAATCAAGATTTGTAATAGATCGGGATGTACACATGCTAAAATATTGCAAACTAACTGATTGAAAATATTGTTGAAACCATTTTTACTCTTTATGCACAAGAGCACCTCGAGACCACAAACAAATCTAGACCATCCAACAACCTATGCATGTTCCTCATGTGTACACCATCACACAAGATATATATCCCTCAACTATACCAGAACAAAACCACTCAACCAACCAACCAACATTTACCATATCCAAACATCATAACAACCATACAAAGAATCCTATGCATTTCTCTCTTGCATACATAATCATACATATTCCTCAACTAATTACAAGTAGCTTAAGAATGTAAGCTATAAGAACCATATCAAAACTATACCATATGTGAGAGTGATGTTCACTCAATCAATCAACCAACATATACCATATTGAGATCTCATAATAGCCATACCAAGAATTCTTCAAGCATTCACCATACCATAAGCATAAGTGATCATGAAAAACAACCATGCAACCATACCAAAACTTTTGTAGATGATCTGAATATGTAGAATGTTGATCTGGAAATTGCTTTAGACTTTAGAGACCTGACACCAACATCAACTCAAGTCTCTGTGACTTTTCACATGTACGCGACCTTTCCTTCTTCAGCACGCGTATGTACACATCCTTTCCTTCTACGACCTGCATATGTACGCGACCTCTTACACTGTCAGCCTAGGTACTGCTTCAAAAAACTAAGGTTTTTTGAACCTTTGAGACTTTCACTGTCAAACCTTTTTGGTGCCTCAGACATGCAGAACTTTTGATGCGTTCATGAGTACCTGCAAAGAATCTTTCACCAAAAATAGATCTTCAATATACTCCAAAGATTCATACTCATAAGAGACCCTTGCTCTCTTATTTATACTCTCCAAGTAGCTTCCTCTAGGGGTTATCTTCTAACCAACTTCCTTCTTTTAGGGCTAGCCCACTTCTAACCATTTTGTCCACTTACAACCACTTTATACACAAATAGTAAACTCTCCACTTCTAGTTGCAACTAATTTATTTTTAATTATTTTCTTATTGCAGCCACTTAACCCATGACTAACCACTTTGACTAGTCAACCTTCTTCTAGAAGCTTCTAGAATAATTTGACTTATTTGACCCTCTTTGACCTTCTAGGGGATTCTGGATAACTCATGAGGATTATCCAATCTTTAGAAGGCCATAACTCTCTAACCATGAGTAGTTATGTGACGTTCCACATATCACCGAAAATGTCATGACATGTACTATCCATCCATAAGAGTCTTACCTACAAATTCACTGATCTTCATTACATTATTCCCCAACCAAACTTGGGTTCCTTAACCATACATCTAGGATGACTCAACCACTTAACCATTTGGACTCCGCAAAGCGTCTTCCTGTGAGGGCTTTCACCACAAGGGGACCACTTTATTAACACATCACTAGACACCACTTGACATCAATTACATCAATGACAACATAATCCAACAATCAATACATAAATGATACAAGATTATCACTCTGACAATACTTGACATCAACCCTTTGACATCAATGACAACATAATACAACAATATCCCCCTTTGGAATTGATGGTAACACGAACATTGATGTCAACACCAATCATTGATGGAAACACTTAGACATGGAAATTCTCATGCTCCCTCTGTGATCATCGCTACTCATCAATGTTCATCTCACTACATCAATGTGACTATCTCTCCCCCTTTGACATCAATGGAAAAAGGTATATCTCTTTCGGGATACTCCCCTTGACTAAACTATCCCCAAGGCTAATCCTCCTTCCTACATTGTTCTATGGGTTTCTCTCCATGCATCTGATGAATCTCTCACCTTTTGACGAAGGATATCACTCTGATGCAATGCTGGTAACATGGCTGCCAATCATCTCTATCATCTCTCCACCTGGAATCATACATCTATAACCAATCATGGGAAGAAGAATAACTCCCCATGTGGGCATGTCTCCCCTTATATTCTCCACAAGATGAAAAATATGCTACCACTGCAATCTTATTCTACTGCAAATGTTGTTGCTCAACCAGAACATAGATCAACTTGTCAAGAATGATATTCTCTTCCTATGATGATTCTTGGACCTGTCCATGGATCAACCATCTAAACTTATGCCACACCATACATCAAGTGTATGCCAATCATACATACTATCTTATGCATCAACCATGAAGCAAAGGATATGTCAATAATGAATAGGGAATCGTGAACAAACCATCAACCATGTAAATCATGTTCCATACCATGTGCTATCCATGCACATTAACCATGTACATTAACACCATAAGATATCATCACTGAATAATATGTGTCAACAAGTGTACCAAGAATATATCAAGATCATCAACAAGTGCCTCTATCAATGTACCAATAACATCATCAACCATACAACATTCCAACCATGTGGCTCAACAAGTGTCATATCACACATGATATGCCTCTATCATAAATCAAGTGACACAAGCCAAGAAAATGTATCTCAACCATCAAGCATCAATCTTGTACCATATAACATCAATAAGTGCATAAACCATGCACCAAACATGTATCACCACTAGTACCAAGAAAGTGCATCAACCATGCACCAAGCCTCAACAAGATGAACCACAATCAAGATATCCATATACATATGCCACGCCATCCATAAACCATGTTTCAATGATACTAGTAGAAAGTGCCTCAAATAATGTATAAAGTTTGTACCAATCATGCATCAAGCTATGACTCATCAATCATGTACAACATCACCACCTCATCAACTCATCAACTACATGTCCCAATATTTAGCTCACCCATATGCCAAATACATACACCAAGACATCCAACAAATATACATCTAACAATACATCACAAGATGTATCAATGGAGCTCACATATGTACCAGTCATGTACTACAACCAATCTTCCTCAAAAACCATTCACTACAACAATTACTAAGCAACCAATAGTACCTCTAAACATGTACCAAAAGTCTGTCTCAATAGATCATTGATATACCTCTAGTTATCATCACATCAACATGATATGTCCCATAAACAACATGCCATAACTTTACTGAGAAAATATGTAACATAACCAACATTGTTCCTTAACAGAAAATGCCTCAATCCACACTCTAGGGTTAGTACCATGCATCCAATATAGGAAGCAAGAATATGCTCCAACACTCAACCACATATTATCACCATACATTCACCAAACACACATAAAAACATGAAAACCTGAAGCATACCATCCCAGACCCTGCAAAAACAGATTTATATCATTAAACCATGCTGCAACTCATCTGTACACCCCTCTTTTTGAGGCTTTTCCCATAGGTATGCGACCTGTTCCTTTGTCAAATCACGTATGCACACAACTTTTCTTCAAACATACCACATCTATACGTGATTGTTCCCACAAGAGCTTGTGTATGCCTTAGAGAGTGTGAAGCTATCCTCATTCTTTGTCCTTTCATTAATGTTTAGTTGTTCAGTCTTCTTCATTCCCTTCCTAGAGTGTTCCAAGTTCTCAGAACTTGTACTCAGAGCTTCCATCTTTTCAAAATTGTCTTCCTTCCAAGTTTCATGTGATATTCTTGCCATATTGTATGAAGCACTCCTCATGGACTGCCTCCTCGTGTTCCAAAAATCTTGGGATTTGTGGCCAAATCCACTGCAGTTGTAACATCTCATGGTGTGACAATGTGTAGCAATGCATCCCACAAGATTACATCTCCAACATCTTAAGATGTTATTGAATCTTCCAACATCTCTCCTTGCACAATGTCTACAATCCAAAGATTTGTGACCATATTCATCAAATGAGCAAGAATGACCATTGAAAACATTTTCATACCTTTTCTTTTGTTTCCACCTTGAAGGTGTTTCTCTTCTGAACTTGCTTTGAGGTGTAGGACCTACTTCTTGGTGTCTTCCTTGCTCTGATAAACTGAAGATTTTCTTTCTTTGTGTTGGTGCTTGACTTGCAACTTTACCTTCACCTTTTTCAAATGAGGGTCCTGCATCATGCTTCTTAGAAGAGCCAACTTTAGAGTGTGCAACTTCCTTTTTGTATCCAATACCATATTTATCATTTAGAGATCTTTGACTATCTAGGATTTCATACAAGCTTGTTGAGTTATTCATGAACTTGAAGTGAGTGTTTCAATTCTCTACTTTCCTTCTGAGATCAACAACTTCTGCTTCCAACTTATGACATGATTCTTCCTGTTCATTTACCTGATTCTTCCTGTTCATTTACCTGATTCTTCAATAGCTCCTTTATCCTTTTGGCTTCTTCAATTTGGGTCTTCAGATTGACATTGACTTCAAGGATTTTTCTAAGCTCATCATCTACTTTATTCTTTTCTTCTTCTTGACTAATTATTTCTTTCTTTAGTCTCTTGATCTCTTCTTCTTTTTATTCTAATTGAGTCCTTTTAATTTCTTCTTGTTCTTTGAGCATTTTCTTTAGTGCCATGGTATGCCTTGGATACTTTTCTAGGACTTACTTAGTGTATTTTTCAAGATACTCAAAAGTAATTGAATAATGTGTTATTTCCATGCTAACATCGTCTAACTTAGATAAAAAGTTTTCTTTAAACTTTAACAAATATTCCTCTTCATCTATAACACAAACTTCTTCTATATGTTCTTCTTTTTTTGTAGGAGAGCATTCAACATCATCACATTTAGAATTATTGCAAACAAATATTTTTGATAATAGTTACCTGCATTATCCTTGATGGAGTTGTCTTGATATACCTTCTGTAGCTTCAACCATAGGTCCTTGGAGGAGGAATGTGGTCCTATGCTTTCTTTGACATAATATGAGAGTCCATTGAAAATGGTCTTGAGTGCCACTACATTGTGATTCTTTGCTTCCTTTTGGGTTGCAAATTTTGACTAATTCTTCGAGGGAACCGAGCCACCAAAAACTGTGTTCCAAACACCTGCTCCTTTTTCCTTCAAATTCCCTCTCATTTCTATTCTCTATGCCGAGTAATCTATCTCATCAAAGAGAGGAAATTCATGTTCATCCATTTGTGTGTCCATGGATCTCCTTCAAGCTTGTAAGGATTATAGTGAAGGCCTTCTTTGATACCAATTGTTGGACACACCAACCACACTGAGAGGGGGGGAGGGGTGATTCAGTGTGAGGCTCTTTTTACACTTATTACAAAACTTTAGTTAGAAATCACCATTTACTCATTACTTTCATTCACACTTAGTTGCTTGCATGTAAACATATCTCAACAACATACATCAACAATAAAGAACTATGAACCATCACAATAATGAACACAAAGAACACCAAATACATGTGTAAGCATTTTGTATTATGTGTTGCAAGAGACTACAATCTATGAGGTTTATCATCACCAAATGAAAAAGGAGAACCAACTCCAAGAGAGCACCAAATCTCAATGCAAGACCCATCCTGCGTATCTCAACACCAACTGAGATGTGAGGAATCCAACCCTCAAGTACATTACCCAACTTGTAGACATAAAACCAATTCTATAAATAGGTATGCGACCTGTCTATACCGCAACACGCGTATGTATGTGACCTATCTATACTGCAACATGTGTATGTACGTGACCTCCTCCACTGTCAGCCTGCGTACACCTTAAAAAATCTAGGGTTTCTAAAAATTCACAACTTATGCCCTTCAGACCCTTGCTACCTTTGTCACATCCACATGTAACTTGTCACTGCAACCATCCTGTCACTTCCCAACCTGTCATCATAATCCACAAAAAAATCTAGACCATCCAACAACCTATGCATGTTCCTCATGCATACACCATCAAACAACATAAATATCCCTCAACTATATAAAAAAAAACCACTCAACCAACCAACCAACATCTACCATATCCAAACATCATAACAACCATACAAACAATCCTATGCATGTCTCTCATGCATACATCATCATACATATTCCTGAACCAAGTACAAATAGCTCAAGAGTGTGATCTATAATAACCATATCAGAACTATACCATACATGAGAGTGCTTCTCACTCAATCAACCAACCAACACATGCCATGTCTAGCTATCATAACAACCATACCAAGAATGCTTCAAGAATTCTACATACCATAAGCATAAGTGATCATGAAAAATAACCATGCAACCATACCAAAACTTTTGTAGATGATCTGCACCTATAGAATGATGATCTGGAACTTTCTTTATACTTCAGAGACCTGGCACCAACATCAAATCAAGTCTTCATGACCTTTTCACCTATACGTGAGATTTCCTTTTTTAGCAAGCATATGTATGTGTCCTTGCCTTCTGTAGCCCACACATGTATGTGACCTCTTACATTGTTATCCCATGTAATGCTTCATAAAACTAGGGTTTTCTGAACCTCCAAAACTTTCACCATCAAACCACTTTGGTGCCTCAGACATGCATAACTTTTGGTGCATTCATGAGTACCTGCAATGAATCTTTCACCAAAAATAGATCTTCAGTATACTCCAAATATTCATACTCATAAGAGACCCTTTCTCTCTTATTTATACTCTCCAAGTAGTTTCCTCTAGGGGTTATCTTATAACCAACTTCCTTCTTTTAGGGCTAACCCACTTCTAACCACTTTGTCCACTTACAACCACTTTATCCACAAATAGTAAACTCTCCACTTCTAGTTGCAACTAATTTATTTTTAATTATTTTCTTATTGCAACCACTTAACACATGTTGGAGCACACATTTTTGGGAGAGAAATGCAACAAATGAGGTAGATTGGACCAAGAAGGAGAGTGCACCATATTTTTAGGAAAAGCAGCTTGCACGATGGGATTTGTGGAAATCCGATGCAGATGTGGACAAACCTAGCAATGCTAGGGTTAGGTTTTTAGAGTCATATTGTAAGGGTTTAACCCATTTTTGTAATATAAATAGAAGAATTCTAAGGTATAATGAGGCATCCATCTATATATATGTATCACATCCATGCTTTGTGATATCTTTGGGTGACCGTTTTGAGTAATTGAAGCATCTTTTTTGAGTTGAAGTCTATTTTGAAAGTTGTAGAGTTTGGATGAGGTCGAAGTAGTTGCGGGTTAGATCACAAGTTGTGGAGCTTGGTGTGATCCTAGTCCACCTCACTACTCTCTACTATGATGTAATGCATACAATGCCTTTTGATGAATAATAAAAGAAGAATAATATATTTGTGGATGTATCCCCGGGGGGGGGAGGGGGTGAACCATGGTAAAACCTTGTTTGCAATGTGTCTGCATGTTTGTACTCTTTCTGCAGTTATGATTGAAAGGTTAGATAGATGAAAAAAATGGATTTACTTACAACACGAACTAGAATAGATATGCATGATAAGTGTTATGAATGAATGAATGGATGGATATGATGAATATTATAATAGAATGCATGGTTAAGTAGAAATAAGAGTAAGAAGAACATTCTCCAATCCCTTCCATGACTGCAGACACTTGCGTCCTGTAGTCCCGCATAAACCTTATAGGGTGAGACTATGTTGTGCACTCTATGCATGTTGTAGCCTTCTGGTTTACCAGAAGGGATGATGGTGATAAGGGTTTTGTT
>JASDQU010219687.1:1714-13460 GCA_032191745.1 Picea mariana
CAGTTTGTATGCCTGCAAGCTTGGATTGTAAATATATTTATTGAAGATTCCTTTGAATCGTTTTTATCAGACTGTCTTCTTAGTTTATACGTTGTTTCATGCTTTCCTTCTTGTCTGAATGTAGTATCTGTGATTCATGAATTCCTGAAGCGATGGAGGATCTATTGCTATATTTCCCATGTTCATCGTTCATCACTCAGACCCTTCTATTTTCCTTATTATATGAATGTAATCTCTTTGATTTATGGATTCCTGAGGTGATGGAGGATCTGTTGCTATCATGCCCATATTTCATGGTTCGTAGATATTCTCTATTTTTCTTATTGTCTGGACGTAGGATCTCTCCAATCTATGGATTTCTGAGGCGGTAGAGGATCTGTTGTATTCTTGCCCATTTTTCATGGTTCATCACTCAAACATTTTCTGTCTTCTTCTCCTCACCACCACTTAAATCCTTTTGTCTGATAGGTGGTTTAAATTCCTTCCTTATTCACGATACTTATGACTCCATAGCCCAATGGTCTCGAATTGATCTGCAGTTACTTCTGTTATCTTTTCATCTCTTTACAGTCTCATTGATCTCACCCACTCACACCATTTTAATCATTTTACTTTATTTTGATGGGTATTGGGCTTATCCTCTTGCAGTCGAAGGGTGATTCTCAGTGATAACATATTGCATAGATTAGGTTTATGGATTTTTAAATTATTCCTTATAATGATTCAAAAATAACTCAGTTTATATAAAAAAATCATCATTATAACTATAAACAGAGCTCACACATGTACATGAGCTCAAATTTTTACCATGCATCAAAAATTCAACGACAAATGTCAAAATGAGTAGATAAAATCCACCAATTTTTAAAATTCCTCAAAATTTTCATGTCAAAACGATGCGAAACAAAAAAATCTTTGTTGGGTCAACTTTCACAATGAGAACTCCAAAAACATTTAGGAAATAATATTCCCCACCCTCTCCCAAGAGGAAGAGGGTTATTGAGGTTTTGGAATTAATAGAGTTCAACATTGTTCCAAAAATATTGAACTGCAAACTCTATTTGTGAACTAGTATATTGCTTTAAACCATCATTGAGGAGGCTCTTCGACATCCAATACCAATCCACATATTGAAGGTGAGAATCTATCCATATGATTTTATTAGCTAGAAGACTATTATGCATTGGTTTATTACTGAGTCATACTGCTAGAAGTAGATGTGTTTTTCACTGTACATGAACTTGATATCAATCATGATAACGTGTATATTTCGTTAAATTTTGACATATTCTACTAAATATTGATGTTTTACAATCAATATCACTAGATTTAGGTAGACATTGATAATTTAATGTACGTAGTTGTTAGATTTAGCTTAAATTTGACATTTTTTCTTCATAGTTACCAGTTTATAGCAGAAATTAGACATCTTAGTGATGTGGATTGGATCATCATATAATTTTTCATATATATTGGTACTTTATAGGTGGAAAAAAATGGAGGAATTGGCTTGCAAGGCTATTTTAGTGGTAGGTCCTAGTTTAGAAAACTGGGGTCCAGAGCCATTTTGAGGCATTAAATGGAATTTTTGGGGCTACATTGTCCAAAACTTGTGCACCATCCTTGATGATGTTCCATAGTCTAATACATTTCCAATGGTGCAAACAACACCTCAATTGGATTGCATATACAAAAGTTATGCATCTTACAAGTTGACCTACCTTGTTGACCACCATGGTACAAGTGGATGCCATGTTATCCCCCATTACTCAAACGTATTGGGATATCCATGTGTGGACTTTCAAGAAGATTCTATAAGTTCCAAATATTATCACTAATTGAGGGTCGAGGAAGTCAAAACCCTAACCCTAAACTACTATCAGGATATGTTAAATATCGAGTTGTTAGGAGGAGAAGAGATTCCATTCTTTTGTATTGTATGTGTTCCATAGTTGAGTAGAGAATCCAAGGACTGGGATTTGAGAGAATAATAAAAGTAGGAAGAAGATTGTGTAGTATCCATTGAGGCCACAGAGTCATAGGCAACTCCATAATGAGTTCCCCGCTTTCTTTGTACTTGCATTCCATTATTGAAGAAAAGATAGCAGAGCAAAGGCTTCACCTTCTAATTGAGTTTTATATCATATTGGGTTTCCTAGGATACATGTAGTGTTCATTTGTGTGGATGGTGTGTTATTTTACTTATTCCTTCATTTTCGAATTTCAGTTATTTCATTAATTTGAGCATTAAGCTAGTGATTATAAATATGAAATCTAAGAAAAATAAACCTGCATAATAAAATATTTCAGTATAATACAATCTATGTTGTGACGAACTATTCCAATGGAATATCCATGGTAGTTTACATATCATATTAGTATCAGATAAATTTTCTTTGGGGTATTTGTGGAAATCTACAAGATTCAGAAATTGACTTAAGAAGAAAGTCACAGAATCCTATCCATTGCGGATAAATCTATTCATAACAACCCTCGACATCTAGCAGAAGAGATATTTGTGAGGCTAGAAGACAAATTTGTTGATATCTCTCGCAATATGGCTCTCCTCATGGTAGCTTGAGCAAGAAAGATCGAAATTAGAGACTCTAACTCAGAGATCAAATTAGAGGGGAAACCAAGAGATAATGAATACCTAAAAAAGGAGTCAAGGAAAGAGTCCAAGAAAGAGCAGCCAAGTTCTAGTGCCATTACCCCTTCATAGCCTTTATTTAAAATGGAAGATAAAGTGGATATAAAGCCATACCAAGGTGAGATCGATGTAGTAAAGTTGAATCATTGGTTATAATAGTTAGAGGTTTGTTTCAATGCCCACCATATAGAGGAAAAGAAAAATATTTCTTATTCCAAACTAAAATTAGAGGGTCATGCATTAACCTAGTGAGAAAGTCACATGAAGACACTTAAGTTGCAGGGTGATCCACCAGTAACTAATTGGGAGGATTTTAAAACCCTCATTAATTCCCAGTTCTACCCTATTGGTTATGTAGCAGACCAACGGATCCGTTGGTGTTACTTAACACAAAGGCAAGGGAAAAGTGTGCAAGAGTACACCACTGAATTTAGGAAGATGGCTATCATGTTGGGTATCTCTCCCAAGAACCCAAATGTACTCCTCAAGTATTTGGGGGGTCTGCACAATCATTTGCGAAATAAAGTGATGTTCTTCAATCCCGGGACAATTGATGAGGCATGTGTGAAAGCATGATATCTGATCCATAATCGAGGGGCTCATAGCACACCCAACTTGGCAACACAGATTCTCTGTGGAATTTCATTTTTGAACTCTATCTCAGCTCTATCTCTGATGATAAATATCTTCAGTGCTCAGTAGAATTATTTTTGCAATTACTCATTGGTTTCTGGGTTGAGTAGCTAACTCACTCTTTAATTTGTATAAATACTAGTGATAGCATAATAATGTGCATAGTCTCTCACTTGCCCATTAATGAGAACCTGAGAATCTTGGAACAAAACTTTCTCAACACAAGCTAAGTAATATTTTAATCCATGTATCACTTAAACTCATTTAATTAATGGAATAATACTAGTCACACATCATACACCAATGAATATTTATCTATGTATCCCATCATTCTCTGATCATTTTGTGTCTCTGCAGTGTAGCATCATTCAATGGCCAGCTTTCCTGTGCAGAACATTACTATTTTTCTAACCTAGGATTTCACATCAAATTCAATTGTAAGACGTGTGAGTAATAAATGGAATTTACCAGGGATTATGAGGATTCCCAGAACAATGTTTTGACAATTCACAAGTGGTGGATAGATCCAAGAAAACATGCAAACTCCAAAGATATGTTGGTAAATGTTTTAATATTCTAGAGGTTGTTGTACTATGTTGTCATTGATGTCAAGGGATTGATGTCAAAGGGTTGATGTCAAGTATTGTCATAGTGATGTGCTTGTATCATTGATGTAATTTATGTAAAAGGTTTGATGTCATGTGGTGTCATTGATGATGTCAAAGGGTTGATGTCATGTGGTGTCATTGATGATTTCAAAGGGTTGATGTCATGTGGTGTCATTGATTTAAATATTGATGTGATGTTATGGTTGATAGGAAGTACCAAATGGATGAACTCCAAAGTTGTCCCCTTAGGGTGAAATCCCTCATAATAAGACGCTCTTGGATAAAGTTCTCAAAGTGGTCCACTTATGGTGAAATGACTCACGGGAAGATGCTTTGTTAAGTCAAAATGGTTAGGTGGTTGAGTAGCCTAGTTGTGTGTTTATGGAATCCAAGATTGATTGAGGAATAATGTAATGAAGATCAATGAATTTTTAGGTGAGACTATTCTAAATGGATAGTATATGTCATTCCATTTCCGTTGATATGTGGAACGTCACATAACTCCTCACGGTTAGAGAGTTATGGCCATGTGAAGTTGGAGAACCCTAATGAGTTATCTAGAAGCCCCTAGTAGGTCAAAGATGTCAAGAAGATCAAAGAAGTCGAATTATTCTAGAAGATCCTAGAAGAAGTTGACCAGTCAAAATGGTTAATCATGGGTTAAGTGGTTGCAATAAGAAAACAATTAAAAATAAATTAGTTGCAACTCGAAGTGGAGAGTTTACTATCTGTGGAATAAGTTGTTGTAAGTGGACAAGTGGTTAGAAGTGGATTATCCCCAAAAGAAGGAAGTTCGGTAAGTTGGTTAGAAGATAACCCCTAGAGAAAGCTACTTAGAGAAGTATAAATAAGAGATCAAGGGTCTCTTATGTGAAGGAATCTCTTGAGAATGTTGAAGATCTATATTTGGTGAAAGGTTCATTGCAGGTGCTCATCGACGCATCAGAAGTTCCGCAACTCTAAGGAAACAAATTCGTTGTAGAAAAATCATGACAGAAAAAATTGTGGCGGAAAAATCACGGCAGCAGAACTACAGCAACAAAACCGAGGCAGCAGAATCGAGGTAGAAAAACCGGGACAACAGAATCGTTGCAGTGGATTTGGCAGTTGTAGAAAGTTGGCAGTTCAGTAACCACATCAGATTTTCATATTGGAATTATTCCAATTGTTGCATGGTATGGTATAGGTCTTAATGATTTCTACAAGATTAAAGGTGTGGTTTTGGCACATGGTCTTGTGTAAGGGTTTATGGTATTTGGTTTATGGAGAGTATGGTGTATCTTGTTGGTTAACTTGGTGATATTGTGTATATGGTTGAGAGTTGACTTGATGATTGATCTTTGTGAGTAGATCAGATTTGGATAATGAGATTGATGAGACAGGTTGAGGTGATAGGTTGTTGTGACAGGTTGTGTTGTGCATAGTTGATGCACTTTTGATGGTGCAGGTTGTATGAGTAATTGATGTACATGGTTGATAGTATAGGTTGATCGGTACAGATTGTGACAAGTTATTGGTACAGGTTGGATAGATTTCCTTCTGTCTATAAGTTGGGTCTTGTACTTGAGGGTTGGATTCCTCACATCTCAGTTGGTGTTGAGATCTACAAACTGGGTTTTGTATTGAGAGTTGGTACTCTCTTGTAGTTGGTGTTATTTTTAGTTGGTGTTGATAAAAACCGGAGATTGTGGTCTCATGTAACAACATAATACAAAATCTTACACATATATTGTGTTCATTATGGTGATGGTTTAATGTTCTCTATTATTGATGAATGGTGTTTTTATATGCAAGTAGCTAATTGTGAATGAATAATAATATTTGAATTGGTTGCTAACTAAGTTTTGAAAGAAGTGTAAAAATATCCCTACATTGATTCACCCCCCCTCTCAGTGTGGTCAGTGTGTCCAATAGAGGCGAATTTAATATGTTGGAAAACATTTTAATATGCCAAAGGCGAATTGGATATGTTGGTAAACATTTTAATATGCCAGAAGCTAATCTAAAGACATGGCCAACTCCAGACAGCCAACAAAGGAATTACGGTTTTCCCGGGATGTTACACTACACTATGCGTTTGATGAATCAAAAATTAGGGTTAGGTTTTTATGTATGGTTTCTCCAAGAGCTATATATGGTGGGAAAACCCGCACCAACTACTGCAACAAATTTGGGTCTCCCCGTGCACTATGGATTACAGGAAAACTTATAACCAACAAACAAACAGATTTTGTAGTAGACTCATCAAGAAGAGAGATCGTGCCAACAAAGGGTAAAGCGTGGGAGCTCTCCTCAACCAGGGCTTCCAATATGGTTTTGGATAGAAAAACAAGTTTGGATAGCAAGGATAAATAATGGGTGTGCTCGCCTAGCTCAATGGTTTCCAAAATGCGTTTGGACAACAACAAAAAATGTGAGGTAATTTATCATCAATGGCTCTAGAAGGAGAGTTGTTGATTTCCCTTTTCCAAGTCGCTAAATGATGTAGAAGAGGTGACCATTGGAATGCTACAACCAACACCAATGTCGATGCAAAGGTTAAGCAGTAGACAACAATGTGTGGGCTCTCCTCCTACCTATGGTGGGTGCTTTAGGCAAGGATAACATATTACAAGATGAGTTATGGTCATTTGAGAGTGAGAGAACACTCCCAATAGTTTCATGGAAGCCTAGAGGAATGGGTAAGACCATGGCTAGGCTAGGAATCTAGAATACAAAGGTTGGGATGTCTAGGAGCAAGGGAAAGATTGTTAGAATGCCCAATAGTGAACATTACTAGCTGACATACATAATCATTATTCTCAAGGTACTCTCACACATTGCAATAAAAAAATATGCAGCCAGTCACTCTACATCCCCTCACTAAGATACAGAGAAGTCATTTAATAATATAACCAGCAAGATACAATGAAATATAATGGAAAACTTAACCACAACACACAATAATAAAATAACTTAATGACACATGATTTTTACCCTGGAACCCATTTGGGAAAACCAGTCGAATGGTGCTCATTATTTTTCTTTCTTCAAGTCTTCAACTTTACAATACTCTTGTCCTCCTTGGCCAAAATCCCTTTAAGTGTGAGTGAGAGTGAAGAAATACAAAGAGATAGGGTTTAAGGGAAGGTCAACATTCATGGCTCTTCACTTCCCATTCATTAGCCTTCTCTCCTTGTCATTTTAATTTTTTTCTTTAATTTTTTTAGTTATATCATTATTTGTCTTATTCCATGTAAACTTCCATTGTTTAACGTGGCTTACATAATGCATTTTGATTTTCAATTTGTTTTGTAGGTACTGATTCTTATCTACTCTTTAGTTCATATCCATTTCGGATCAATATCTGGAAAATATAGGCCACAAAAAATGGCAACCAAGTGGTTCCAAACAAAAATAGCACTAGGACACTTCCAAAGAAGGAAAGAAGAAGTGGAAAGAGAAAGGCAGAAGACGACTACCATTGCACATCAGTGAAAGGATCCAAGTAACCACTGTAAACATTGCAATGTCGATGGTCAAACTAAAGAAAAGCATTGGGAACTATATCTAGAGATAAACCCTAAGAACCATAAGAAGGATACCAAGAAGAAGAACCTTCTAGCCATAGATTCAAGCAATCAGGTAGAGAGAAGTTGATATGTGGATGAGAAGATTGTTTTCACTTCAGTGCAGAAGGAGGTAAATCTCAATAGCCTTCATCACAAGGAAGAGAAGGAGATAACAAAACTCTTACATATCAAGATCCAGGTCAAGAATACCAAGGTAGATGCTCTATTCAATTCTGGTTCACGGGCCAATCTCATAACAGTCGATTTAGCCAGTAAGCTTGGGTTGGAGGTTCAGAATCATCCTAGCCCATATCTATTGGGGTGGGTATAGAAGAATGTAGAGATCAAGGTCATACAATAGTGTAAGATAAAAAAAAATTGTAATTGTATATTTTATTGATTAAGTGGAGTTAGATGTAGTACCCCTTGATGTGTGTGGAGTAGTGTTTGGAATCCCCTACATGTATATGAGCGATGCAATCTTTATGAGGAGAGAAAACCAATACTTACTAATCAAGGATGGGAAGTCTTTCATCATCAATTCACATAAAGGTAAATCAAATATTTCAATGGTAAGTTCCAACCAAGCCAAAAAATTGATTAGTTCAAGTAAGTATGTTTTGATTTTCTTATGAGAGAATCAACTTGGTGATGAATTAGCAAGAGTAAAGATATCCTTGGAGGGATGTATTAAAAATAAGAAAAATAGTTGGAGAAGTAATTGCAAGCATATACAAGAGTGTTCCAGGATCCTAAATAGATACCACCTAAGAGGGAAGTGGATCACAAGATACATTTGTTCCCTAACTCCCAATTAACAAATATTATGTTGTATAGACAGTTTATTATAGAAGTAGATGAAGTAAAGAAGTAGTTGCAACAGTTATTGGAGTAGGGAGTGATTTGACCAAGAAATTCACCTTGTGGGTCACCTGTGATCATTGTACCCAAGAAGGGTGAGACTTGGTGGATGTGTATCAACTACAAATCTTTGAATAAGATAGCACTCCAGAATTAGTACCCTCTACCCAGGATTTATGATTTATTAGACCAGTTTTAAAATTCCAAGTACTTCACCAAGTTGGATCTCAAATCGGGATACCACCAAGTACATGTCAAATAAGAAGACATCCGGAAGACGTCCTTCAAGACAAGGCAAGGTTTGTATGAATGGTTGGTCATGTCATTTGTTTTATGTAATGCACTAGCTACATTTATGAGACTAATGAATGATTTACTACACCCATATTTAGATTCATTTGTTATAGTGTATTTGGATGATATATTGGTTTATATCTCTACCTGAAAGGATCACACATCACATCTCATGCAAGTGTTAGAGACTCTGAAAAAGCACCAGTTGCTAGATAAACTCAAGAAATGTGAGTTTTTTTAGCAGTCATTGGTGTATTTGGGGTATGTAATCAGTGGAGGGGAGCTATAAATAGATCCTGCAAATATGGAGGAAATCATAAAATGGCCAGTTCCTACTAATGTCACTGAAGTTAGGAGATTTTTTGGGGTAGCACAATGCCTACAAAATTTCATAACATTTCTTTTAGCAATAGTTGCACCACTCCATGCCATAACAGTTAGTGGTAAGAGTTTCTAGTGGGGAAAGAATCAACAGAAAGATTTCAACGAGCTAAAATGAAATATTAGTCAAGCACCAGTTCTCGCATTACCTAAATTGCATAAGCCCTTTAGAGTGGAGATAAATGCAAGTGGGTAAGCTATGGGAGCAGTTCTGATGCAAGGAGGTAAGCCAATATGATATCATTTTGAGATGTTTCATGGGGGAGTTTTGAACTACCGTACATATGATAAGGAACTCTATGCCCTGTTTCAAGCTGTTAAGAAGTGGAAGCACTATCCGATGGGAAACAAAAACATTATCCACAAATATCATCGGCCACTGTAGTGTTTTCAAGCCCAGAGTAAGCTTCAACAAACCACACATTACAAGTGGATGGGATTTTTGCATCAATTTTATCTAGTCATCGAGTATAATAAGGGGGCAGCACTAATAAGTTTCCATACATGCTTTCAAGGCCACCCACATCCAATATTTCATCTTTGGGAACTTTTATGCAGATGGATCATTTTACCCATGATGCATGCAAAGAGGCATACACAAAAGATGAGGACTTCAAGGGGGTGTTTTAGCAGCTACAAGGCCAAAATCATGTACAAGAAGGTGACAGTAAGGCTGACTATCATCTCCCAAATGGGTTACTCTATAAGTGAGACAAAACCTAAGTTCCTAAAGGTAAAATATTTCAATTTATCAAAGAGTCTCACACCTCTTAGGTTGCAAAACACTCTAGTGTTGGGAATATAGTTGCAAACTTACAAAGGTATGTGTATTGGCCCATAATGCAAGAATATGTAGCATGATATATTAGAGGATGCACACTTTGTTGTACCATCAAGCCCAGTATTATAAATCAAGGTATATACTATTCCTTACCTGTACCGACTTGACCTTGGGAAATCATTTCCATGGATTTTATGGGAGGTTTACCAAAAACTAGGAAGAGACATGACTATCTTTTTGTGGTAGTTGACAAGTTCAACAAGATGTCAATTATTATTCCTTGTAAAAAGACCATCAAAGGACAAGAAGAAACAAACATGTTCTTTGAAAAAGTATGGGTGCACTTTGGGATACCAAGGAGCATCAACTCATACATGGATACCATATTTCTCAGTGCCTTTTGTACTACACTTTGGGAGAAGATGGACACTAAGTTAAAGAGATTTGCAACATTTCATCCACAAACAGATGGGAAAATAGAAGTAGTCAAGATTAATTTGGTGCAACTTTTGAGGGGTTAAAATCAGAAGCATATGAATCCCTAAGATGAAAATTTGATCTATATTCAACACTTTTATAAAAGATTAGTCCACACTTCCATTGGTAAGTCCCCTTTTGAAACTTTCTTTGGATATTTTCCACCTTCAACCTTGGATGTTGTTTATGGACATCAAGGAGGAGTGAGGGAAGACATCACAGGAGAAGCATTGAGAGTGGTGAAATTCATTGAAAAGATTAGACTATAACATTCCCCAGCTTAACCAAGGAATATACTTGTGGAAAAACACATAAATGCAAAAACAATTCTGATAATAATTTCATGTATCTTACCAGCTACATGAAGACACACAAATTTAACCATTTTTAGATACACATAACTATATGCAGCTACAACATGATGAAATGAAATAAATGTAGTGAATAAACTCGTCTACAACAACATATAAATCATTCCCATTCAGAGAGTAAAATGCACAACAGTTAAAATCATAAATTAACTTAGAAAACATATAAACACTTATCTTTCTAAAAACGTTGTGCAACCAACTACTTGGGAAGGACGTTCCATTCATCCGTAGACTTGTTTTTCTAGATATCGAAAGTAATTCATCCTCGAGCTGGGGCTAGGAATCCACAAGAAAAGGGTGTCTCTCATTGTCCACTCACGGCTCAGATATCCCACAACCCACTAAAAATTTCCTACAACTATCTTTAATTACACCAACTCTCTTCCTCTTGACCCTCCCAACCTAAGGAATGTGCCCCTTCACTACTCTCAATCCATCGAGCTACACCATTCATTTATCCAGGACTCTTTGGCATAGGTAATTGAGAATCTCACTACTTGGAACTCAAAGGAAATCACTGCTAGGAAAAAATACCAGGAAAACAACAACAATCACTTGATGTTATAGAGAAACTCACATAGGAGTTCACTCTTCAGGCCTAACAACCTAGATATTTAGTCTATAGCTCCAAAAATGCTCCAGAATTCCCCCTCCATTGTTTCTCCACCTCTAGTCCTCTTTTTTCCCCTGTTCTCTGCTTGTTGTTCATGCAAAAACATGCTTGTAAAATTGCCCTCTTTGACGAATTTACTTTTCCCCCAAGCCAGTTGATTGATCAGTCTATCCAATCTTGATTGTACTTCAACCCCATGCTCCCAATAACTATGGGATGTGAATTTTTACATCCACCCTCTCACATGAGTTTAATTAATGACTTTGGGAAAACTCAACAAAAAAACAAAAGGTTGTCCCCAATGATAATAAAATTCAGGAAAGTGGGTTTGAAATAATATCCATAAATAATTTTCCTCTTAGACCCCTTTTAAACAGTCCCTTATCTTTTGGAAAACTCTGTTGATTAATTGGGTTGGTTGTTATTGATGTCAACCCTTGAAGCAAGTAGGGTAGCCCCAAAAGTATGGTTAAGGGACTTAATTTTGTTTGAAGTATAAAGGTATGAAGATCAGTGTATTTGCAGG
>JASDQU010219688.1:2933-17946 GCA_032191745.1 Picea mariana
ATAGAACAGAGGGGGGGGGTCCGGAACTCAATGAGAGCCGTAGATTAGCGTGCCTCTTCCTTAACCGTCTAGATCTGCGCAAGAGGTATCGGAGGCGTCGGACCCCCCCCTTCCCGTTAAAAGCGGAACGGAGGGGGGGGTCCGGGACCAAATGTGAGCCGTTGATTGCAGCGCTGTGATCTGAACCTTTGGAAAGTGAACGAGACATAGGCAGGGGGCGGGGGATGTCTCATGCAAGAAAACTTAGGATAAGGGCATTTTCATGGGTTTTCTTTAGATATTTATCACATACACCACTAAGGGGGGCATCAATTCAATTACATTTAGGCATTGGAGTCGAGAGGGTCATATCTTGATCAATCTGGCTTCTCTTCGGCAAGGGGGAAAAGTAACTACCTATGTCCTATCCTATTGTCACAAGGAAGTTAACCCAGATTAAACAGTTGGGTCGAGATTTTATTCTTTCTAGGGGCTACCTGACCAGGATTAGATGGTCTGATCAGATGCATTCACTAAGCTAACAACATTGAAAATTTAAAAGAACTTGGTCATGCTTGAAAGGTATGACCAAATTGTTATTATTGCATGGGGCCTTTGCTTCAATTCTTTTCTGCCCTCTTTTCTCTTTTTCTTTTTCTTTTTTATTTTCTTTTTCACAAATAATTTGCAGAATGCAATATCATTTGTGAACCAAATCACCAGATGCAGATAATATCCAAGTTTAAGATGATTTCCATAAATTATGGGGTGATAACACTGCGTAATAGGATATAGTGACATAAACATTGGATAGCTTGAATAGCTGCCAAGGCCAGTTTTTCCACATGTAGGTATTTGATTTCGGTATTTGTGATACTCCGACTCAAATAATAAATTACATGTTTGTCGTGCGAATCATCTTATTGGACTAAAACCATGGAAATGGTAGAGTCTGAAGTGGCAAGGTAGAGGAAATAATATCGACTATAATCGAGTGGCAAAAGCAGTGGTGTACGGGTTAGGGCAAATTTCAAAGCTTCGAAGGCTTTGTTGGCAGTCTCGTCCCATACGACCTCGTAACCCTTCTTGAATAGTCAAGTAAATCCTAATGTTAACTCAACGTAATTGGGGATGAATCAATGCAAAATGTTTTCCTTCCTTTGCAAACTTTGAAGCTGGCGTAGTGTGGAAGGAGGAGGTATATTAAGGATAGCCTCAACCTTCAAAAGATCCACCCTAATTCCATGAAGTGACACAATAAAACCCAGAAGTCAGTCAAACTACACACAAAAAACATATTTGTGTGGGTTTAAACATATATGATAGTAACGACAATGGATGCAAATGGCTTGGAGATGGGCCGGGTGATCTTGGCGGCACATGGAATGGGCTGGTAGATCATCGAGATATGGTTGTATGATGTGCTTGATATTGTGAAAAGCATAAGACATGGCATGTTGAAAAGTCACGCCAGCATTCTTTAAACCAAAAGGAAGTTTTCGGTAGGCAAAGGTACCCTAAGGACAAATGAAAACAGTCTTGTGTTGATTCGTGGACAAAATATTAATCTGATTATAGCTGGAGAAACCGTCCATTAAAGAGAAGATTTCACTCTCGGCACAATTGTCGACGATCTGGTCAACGAAGGGGGTTGGGTAATTGTCCTTAGGACAAGCTTTATTAATATCCCTATAATTGACACATACACGGATCGTGCCTTGTTTTTGGTTCACTGGAACTAGACTGGATACCCAATCGGTTAAAGCCACAGGATAGATAAATCTAGCCTTAAGAAGTTTTTCAACTTCAAGCTTGATAGCGACGACTTTACGAGGGTGGAATGGACGAAGTCTTTTCCGAACGGGTTTAGCGTTCGGGCATGTCTTAATTTCATGCACAACGATATCAGGATCAATACCCAACATCTCTTCGTAGCTCCAAGCGAAAACCTCAAGGAATTCTTGAAAAATAGCTTTATAAGTGACGACTTCATCATCAGAACATGTGACTCTGATGTGAACATTTTTTATGACTCCAGGTTTAATGGATATGTCAAGAGGAACGGTGGGTGAAATTTTACTCAGGTTCCCTTCATAAAGCACATCGTGTGTTGAATTGGGAACAGAGGAAATGACAACAACGATCGACGGAATCGAAATCCGTTGGTAACTCTCTATGGTGTGATGCTCTAGGAAGAGGATGGAACGATGATGTCCATCGTCCCATGGGGTGTCTTCCATGGACATCACTGACATAATCATTTCATCTGTAGGAAATATTACGTGAAACGGATCAGAAGATCAATCACCAAGAAATGGAGTAGAAGGGGTTGCCGAGTGAATGGATTGATAAGCGGATTCAATTGGACTTAAGGGCATTTGTTCGCCATAGCGAAGATAATCATCAGGATCAGGTACTATACACAGGTCATGAGACGTGGGGGTTTTGCGGACGGAGGTGGAAATCATGTTGATTGAGGCGACAAAAGGAGGTGGAACATTGGGTGGTGGTATTGGGAAGGTGCCCATTAAAGTGGAATCTTTCAGGAGAGCCACACTCATGTTCTCATACCCCGGAGGTGTCTTTGAGATAAACGATACATTGTTAGTATGGGAATCAGAGTTAAAAAATGCCAGTTGGTCAACAATAACTACTTTTCCTTGCTGTGGGAAACGTAACACGCGAAAAAGTGTGGAAACAACTGCACTCATGGAATCAATCCAGCTACGACCAAGTAAGAGGTTATAATCAAGAGGCACATCAAAGACCTCGACCTCGACTGATTTTCCTTCCAACGTAATAGACAACGAGGGGAGAACACCATAGGGTTTAAAACCAGAACCATTGAAAGCCTTAAGTGTCTTGTGTGATTCAGTGAGGGGGGGAGAGCTAATGGCTTTCCAACAAGCAATAGACATGACACACGTCAAGGCGCCCTCGTCAATAACGGTTCTATAGATATTCTTGTTCTCTACAATAACTTGGATCTGAAGCGTTAAGTGAGGAGGTATCCTTGGAATGTGATATTCTAGGTCAAATATTATCAAATTCGTATCTGTGGGATCAATTCCATCAATGGCCTTTAACAGTGCCTTCCGTTGAGCAGGACAACTTTGAAGGGCATAGAGAGCTGACATCGCAGAGGGTGCTTGTGCAAGATCTTCGACAATACTATAGTTTTGAGCAACACGTGCATGAGGATTGAAGGTAGACTTCCAAACAACACCCTTTGGAGGAGGGTAGAGAATTGTATCGGGACCCCATCGTTCGAGATGAAGAGGACCGTTGGGAGGTGAAGTTGAGGGAGGCGGTTGAACCAATGAAGGTGGTAAATCGTCAACTTTCTCCTTTGAAGGAGAATAATCTTTGGCCCGAGTGGTGATTGCAACGTCGTTCTTGGTAGAACTACCAGTACACATAAGGACATATGAAGTGGTGAAATGAGAGGGTTGGTCATGAATGAACAATTGGGCCTGCTGTTGAGAAGGGAAAGGTTGTGACAAAATGATAGGTGTGGGAGGCTTTCCGGTTCCTTAAAGGAACTTAGTGACCTCAACACGTCTTGGACAATCTTTTGTGTAGTGATTATCACCACAGATAAGGCAAGGATATCGAGGTTTATGCTTATCTTTATCATCAACAGACCGTGTCTTGGGTTTATCGGATTGCGGATTATTATTTCTATCCTCCTTATTCTTACCCTTTCCTTTTTTAGATTTATTTTTTTCAGTAGGGGTGGATTGAACTGAATTAACCTCAGAAGTTTTGTCGATGGAAGGAGTAGGAGTCAGAGCATTTTGAACATTAGAAGCAGTAGATTTGGGATTGGTGTGAGTGGCCGACGTGGATTTAGCGTCAGCATGGAAGGTGCCAATCACACCATCAACAACATGAGAAGCTATTGGGGTTGTTGAGGTAGCGGTGGTAGAAGGGCGAGGAGTGTCAGGGAGCAAGTCGTAAAGAGTGCCCGTTTGCGAATAAACAAGATCTAGGTACTGAGCATGACTGATATCCTATTCTCTAGTGACAATTCCACCCATGGAAATATCATGGGATATTTTATTCATGAATGATTTGGTGAACCATTCAGCCAATAAATGTTCAGGAAGGTCGAGTTTGATCAAACGTCGTCTTCGTCTCCACTCATGGATGTGATTGGAAATATGAGTGGCCAAAGATTGATTAAAGGAACTCAAAATCTCGGTTCCTATCTCATAGCGGATTGACAATTGGTAATGTGTGAGAAAATCCATGGCGAGGGTGTTGAAGTCGTTAAAGAAACCTCGCGGTAATTCTATGTACCACTTTGCAGCCGAACCCATGAGGGTTCGTTGGAAGAGTCGTAACCGAATGGAGTTGTCCATCAAAGAGTTGGATGAGAACCAAAGGTGAAAAGTCATGACATGGTTGTTTGGGTCTTCTCCCGGTTTACCGTCGAATTTGGGAATGTTGGACGATAACTTGGCTAGTATAACGGGCCAATGGGGAGAATGTAAGATAGGATCATTCAAGATTCTATACAAGTCGAGTAAATCCAAAGTGGCTAAAAAGAGAAACCATCAATTCACTTGAGGGTACTGGTGACTTTGGGGAGGAAGTCCCGTTGGTATACCAGTAGGACCATAAGCAGTTTGTATGTAAGTCGAAGTGCTTGTCAAATTCAAACATGGATGTGGAGGCATGTATCCCATAGGGTTGGGTTGGTTGGAAATGTTCCCTTGAAAAGGGACACTAGAGTGAACGTGTGGACCCCAAGTGGGATTCAAAGAACTGAGATATGGCTGGCCCGAGTGAGGGGGAACAAAAGAGTTAACTTGAGGCTGTTTCCCCCTAGATGATTATGGATTTCCTTGGGCAAGGAGATTCCAAAGGTGGGCTAGTGA
Source organism: Picea mariana (assembly GCA_032191745.1). Lineage (NCBI taxonomy): Eukaryota > Viridiplantae > Streptophyta > Pinopsida > Pinales > Pinaceae > Picea > Picea mariana. The sequence continues at coordinate 7,796 of JASDQU010219688.1, forward strand.
TCCAGATGTGTTTTGTCCATACAGTGGATTATACAGTCCACCCTGAGGTTTTCCTCCAAGTGGAGGTTTCCCCTCAACGTTTAGTGGTGCCCCAGACTAAGTTTGACCCACAAATTGAGGTTTCCCCCTAGCATGAGATTGTCCTCCAATGGGAATCTGGTAATTAGAAGTGAATGGAAGGTGGGTGTTGCCAATTGGATTGGAGCCACTAGGGCCATATACCCCAAGAAAAGGTGGATAAGAGCCTCTGAAGAGGACCTAGGATGGTGTAAAACTGGCAGCAATATTGTACCCAGGTGGAACAAAAAGTCCAGAAATGCTGGATGGAACTTGGGTAGGGACGACAGTGGAAGGATTCAAAGCTTGGTACCCATGAGGAAGTGACAGGATAGGTCTAGATGAAAGTGGTGTACCAATGGGAGCTTGGTTAACCACCACATTTGGGGTGGGAATAGTCGTAGCATGTGGGACCATAGTAGCATGCGCCATCTGGAGAGAAAAAGTCAAGCTAGGACCAATTGACTATGTGTCTGGAATGATAGTAATGTTTCTGGTTGTATCGGTAAAATGGTCTAAAGGTATCGTGTAGGTAACAAATGTTTCGGGCAGTTGGGAGACGACAGGTATATCAGAACCTACCTCTGAGCCGTAAAGCTCCCGCATTGTGCGAGGCGAGCTTCTAAATATGTCGGTAGTCCAAAGGGGATTCTCGGCTCTAGGGCCTATATGGGGTCTAGTCAGTATTCCATAAGTGTCAACAATAATTTCTCCTGATTAATTCAGTCGGAGAATACGTCTATCGTATCTAGGAGGTATGCAGAGAGCATCTAGAGAATCGGAAATAATGTGAAAACTTTCTAAAGAGGTGGAACCTTCCTCTTGTGAGGTTATGGTGTCCTGGACCTCGCTCTGTTGAGAAGATCCCTCCGGATCTTCTGGGGATATCTCCGGATTAGGCAAAGGTTGATAACCCTCTGGATCTTCTGGGGATATCCCTTGCATCCTGCACGAATGACGTAGAGGGTCCATGTTGGCTGAACCAAATATTTTACGAAAAATATATATGGCCAACTATGTAAAAAAACAACACTCGCTAATAAAATCTAAAAATCAAACCAGACAAACAAACCTTCTTATTTCGAAGTCACTAGTTGGTGATGAAATCCAACGTCGCGAAGTCAAGACAAGAAGGGGCTAGGATAGAGCGGGTGGAAAAGTTACGTTGAAGACCTGCTTAACGGACTTACACCCTAGTGCAAGCTCCCACACATAATTGTGGGTATACCCTCCAAGGAGCCTGAGTGAGTCTGACCAACGTCGATTCCAGGTACTGTGAAGACTTGCCCCTCCACAGTCACCTCGTGTAAGACCCCAAAGAGATAGGCTACTAAGGTTACCAAGAACAACAATGATGCCTGGGGAAACAGTCGACAGTTCGATCCACGTGCAAGGGTAGGGTATCTAGACCGAAATCAGCTCGAAAGGCTTCCACTCATAACTGTGGGTATACCTTTAAGTGACCCCCGTAATACACGCAATATTTACACGAAGACCAACAAAGCAGGGTGAGTAACTCTGCCAGCCTTAATGTGACCTCAGGTTTGACCCTTGTGTGAGAAGGGCTTCCCAGGACAAAATGTTGCCAATGGAATTGAACACTCCCTATCACAAGATGCTATAGTGTGTTTTATGCTTTGGAGAGTGTGCCTCAAAACCTATTCCAAAGTGCTAGCCTAGCTAATGTTGGTGGAAAGAGCCCTTGAAAATAAAAGTTACTGATTAAATTTTATAATTACGTAGTGTTTTAGAGGTTGTTGTTTACGCAAGAGGGAAATGGAGATGAAACTGATGTTTTATGAGACCTTCACCCAACAATATAAAAAAAGAGATGAGTGATGCAATGTTTCAGTTCGATGAACTCTAAGTACAATAGGGAGAAAATATTTCTTCGGAAAACATGAAAGCTACGAAATATAATTCCTTTTTCTTGAATGAACACAATTTCAAACAATCGTAGGCAATGAAATTTTCCAATTTATTCTCTTGTAAAAAAAAATTTTGAATGCACAAAATTTTCTTATGAATGATTACTACAAAGAATAGATGACTTTAATTCTTCCTTTCCGAAACCAAATTAGGGATATAATGAAGAAAGGAAAAGTAACCAAAGAAAATTGACACACTCAACAAATACCCAAATCAAACTTTCAATGAAGATAAAAATAAAGATGATAAGAAAATGTTTCACTAAATGAAAATGAAAATGACTTTCCAATCAACAAGCAATCTAGAAAATGTAAACAATCCAAAACTTTAAATCAAATCAAAGACTTTCATCAATCAAGCACTCAGATCTCAAAATCGGAGATTATATCCTCGTTGATAAAAATCAAGAAGCAAAAATTTGTAAAATGACAAAGAAGGGTTTTCAATCCCTGAAAACCAATCAATGACAAGTCTTTAACTCAAAAAATACTCATATATTGGTATCAAAAGTTCCTCCCAGGTGATTAAATCAAAGCTGGGTATCAAAAGACAAAAAGGCCCAATCCAAATTTTTTTATAGACAATGTCCCAACCCAAAAGCAGGGTATAGTGCGGGAATTAAAGGTTTCCATAGGCTATCTATGGGGTAGGGTATGGAAAATCCGCACTAGTCTAAATAGTCAGGGTGCGAATATCTAAGGTTTCCGCAGGCTATATATGGGACACAGTGTGGAAATGCCTGTAAACAAATAAAAAATGGCAAGAAGGAAAATAGTCTAAAAGAACATTCACATCTAGAGAGTCTGTATGGATCCCCCACAGACTCAGAGACTGGATTAAAATGAAAAGAGGTAGGCTAAAGGAAAATGGACAACATAAAACCAAAAACAGGTCGTATCCCCAACGGAGTCGCCAATTTTGTTATTGGATAAATCGGTGAATGCTGACATAAACTGATCTCCCTAGATCCACCTATATCTAGAACAAAACGAGATAGGACATGGCGCTTTCCCTAAGTTTAATCATTGAATTTACTATCGAATAAGAGATGAGTGAAATACCTTTGAATATCGCTTCCTTATGTCTTTGTTGTCCCTGCTTCGCTCTGGTGCTCTTGTGCTATTGAACCTGCAATGAAACAGAAACCAACCAAGGTGAAAGCAACAATAGTATGTTCAATGAAAACCTATACATGTGATCAATGAGTCATGTAATAAAATGAGAATGATTTTATGGGAAAGAAACATGTCATCGTATTATATTAAATAAAAGTGGAAGATACAACCAAACTACCTTGATGTTGCGAGGTCCCCTTTTAGTGGCCCTTTTCTCCAACACATACACTTGATTCAAACTTGCATGAAGATGACCCGCAATAGCTTGATGGACAAATGGAGACCTCAAGCATCAACTCAAATAGAGTTTCTCACACAATCTTCAGCCTATTCCTTCATAAATTCCTTACTTGATCTTGCTTTCTTTTTGCTTAACATTTTCCACGAGAAATCCATAATTATATAGGAAAAGGAGAGATGGTTAAAGAGATTAAGATGATCCCACCAAATCAGAGAATCCAGTAGGATCCAAATCATACGGATGAAACCTCATATTCTAGAAGATTCCCTTCTAGAACCTTCATGAACTTCGTTCATTTTCTTAGTCTTAAAACACCACCGCACCCTATCTATAGAGCAGCCTGTGTAAATTCTGCAAGCCAGGTTAAGGACAACCTACAGAAATCAGGCATTTCCACACTGTGTATTACTCTTAGCCTACAACGTCATTCTAAAAACAAGTTTTGTAGAGAGAAAAACCAATTACATTTCTCATGCAAAAGATTCTTTTGAGAGCCTGAATAAATGTTTGTAGAAACATCACCAGGGTGACCAAAATAATGTGTAACACATTGCCACCAATAGGAGAATCATCTGGAGTCTTCTTGTCAAATATGCTACTCAGAGGAGGCTATCACATCATCTTCATTTTTGTTCACATGATGATGTGCCCAACACTTTTGGGATTTCACACGTTCACCTTGTGCTCAACCACATGCACGTCCTAACTCAACAGATCGCTTTTCCACTAGATAATCATCTGGAGTTCTTCTCAATCACGTCATGGAGGAGGTCATCTCTACATTCCTAGATCTGTCCCAGGTGGGAACCATTAACCCTTCTTAGGGGCTTTCTCTCAGGTTTGTAAGTTGAGAGAAAGGCTTCACATAGTTACAATGATCGACACCTCATAGGTTTGTAAGCTGGAGAATGTCTCACATAGTTGCATTCATCAACACTCCCTCTCAACTAGGGAGACATTCTTTATCATGCCAAGTCTCACACAGATGCATTTTGAATTTTGTCTTGGCTGGAGTTAATGACACTCCCTCTCAAATAGGGATCCATTCTTCACGAAGTTAATTTGGTGAAGATATCTGCAATCTGCTCATGTGTAGGAAGGTACTACATGTGTATGATTTTCCTCTCCATCATATCTCTGAAATAAGGATGTTTCATCTCATTGTATTTTGATCCATCATGAAACACTGGGTTCTCAATGAGATTTTACTCATGAATTTTGGTCATCATCATAGGATCCATCTCATGGTCAAGTAAATCTATTAGAAGTTTGTGAAGCCACATTGATTCACACACTCGATGCTTATAAACTCTGCCTCTGTGATACTCAAGGCCATAGAGTTTTGTTTTCTGCTGCATCAAGAAACCATGGAAAACTTCACAGTAGAACATCAACTGGATGTCTTCTTTCGGTCCACTGTACTTTTTTCTCAATCTAAATCAGTCTATCTTGCAAACTCAGTTTCACACTGGAGGCATATCTCAGGCCATATCTAACTATGCCTTGTATATATCTCAATACATGTTTTGCTTTTGTCTAGTGAGTCTGTCTTGGTTGACTCATGAAATGACTAGGCACATTCATTGCATGGTATGAATCTAGTCTGGTGTTAACCAGATACATTAGTGATCCAATCAGATGTGGATCCGTCTCGTCTGAATCATCATCAATCTTCTTCTTTAAATCCATCACAGTGGATTTTGCATTCTGTGATACTGAACTTCTTTAATATTTTCACTGTATATTTTCCTTGACTTGGGAAAATCTTATCGGACCTCTATCATACTTTTTGTCCCAAGAGGTAGTGCATCATACTTGGATTCTTCATCTCGATTTCAGAAGTCAAGGATTACTTGTATCCAACAACAACGCTTTCTGAATAAGTCATCAGGATCAAGTTCTCGTCACCAACACTGTATAGGTTTGGATCAACAACACTCTTACTGAAACCCAAACTCATCAAGAATCTATCTATCTGATATAGTTTCCAACTCATGGATGGTAGTACAGATGGAAGTGTATTGGTTCACTAGGTCAAGCGTCTCATCATAGACAACTCCCTTTGTTTATGAGAAACCTTTGGCTATAGATCTCGTTTTGTATTTCTCGATACTTCCATCAGCTGCATGCTTGATCTTATATATCCACTTGGAAGTTACCACAAACTTCCCTTTCTGGTCCCTGAATAATATCTTATGCATCATTCTTTAAGATATACTCGTATTCTTCTGTTATGGCATCTTGCCATACCTGTTCTCTTGTTGCTTCTCTAAGACAAGGAGTATTAGCATCAATGAAGTGGCTCATGACTGAAGGATATCTTGAAAATCTCTTTTTCTTTCTCGGAACATGCCTTGAGAGGCTTGTATGTTTCTCTGCCTCTTGCAGAGTGAGTCTAGGTAGGCATTTTATGCCCTATTGCAATATCTCTAAACATATCAACTGAAGAACTTGGATAAGCTGAGGTAATGTCTGTCTCCCTTTGAATTGCTGAAGCATGAGAAGGTATTGTCTAACTGTCAATATCCATTTGAGATTCTCTGGGTCTTTGAAAAAACTGTCTCTTATTCAAGGACAACGTCTCTCTTGTCTTAATCTGTCTCTGACTAGGGATGTCTTTGAAGATTCATTGTATCCTTTCTTCCTAAAGGATCTAGGTTGGACTTCTTCTCTTTGGGTACATGAAAATACATTGGGTACCCAAATAACCTGAAGTGTTCAATCTCAGGCTTCATTCTAGTGAAGATTACTTTGGGAGTTATATTTTTCAAAGTCTGGTGAAGACTATTGTTCTACACATATATCGTGTCATGCATGCTTCTTCCCATGGAATCCTAGAAGGATTATGATCATGCTTTGTGGAATTGGTTGTCTCAAAGATAGTTCTATTCTTCTTCTTTCTCAAATGGTTTTGGCTCCTTCTGAGTCAAGTGACTCCCTTTGAAGGATAAGCATATTATTTTCTTGTTAACCTATCTGGAACAAGAAAACAAAAAGAACCAACACAGGAATATCTCCTAAAGGAGAATAATGAGTACATCTCTAGAATCAAAACAATTTAAGGAATATTTTCACAACTACAGCACGTACTTGTAATGTATTAAACCTTTAAAAATATAGGTTAGAGGAATGCCAATTACAACAATCAAACCTAGAGTCTTTTCTTTGAGTGTGTTGTTTCTATGAATGCATTGATATCCCTCTGGATCCATGACTTTAGCAAGGGTTCCTTCCTCCTGCAATTTCAATCATGACAATGATACAAATAATATATACACGTGCATACCTGAGGATGATGATATGATTTCTCCAATGGCTCTTGGATGATCTCTATCCTCTGAGATATTTATGAAGAAGATAGTCACGATGTCACCTTTTGTCATCTTTGTTATTGTGAAGTTGACCCTTCAAGGTAAAGGCTTGAGTAGGTGATTGGCTTCCTTGTCCTGACGTAATCTTCCTTCCATTCATTGATAGATGTCTATGGTAAATCTTTTTGTATTACCCACAATAAGTCTTCCTCTGAAGTCTTTTCTTTCAAGAGCTTTGAAGTTGCTTGATCCATCAAGCTTATCTTCCATCATAGTTTTGCTCATCATAATTTTAGATTTTTCACAACCCTTTGTCTATTAGGCTAGAAAACCTAATGACTAGGCTAGGCTATCACTTTTAGGTTTTATTGGACTTACGACTGCCAACAATAATCCTTTGAGAGATAGGAGAACACTGGTGAGCTGAAGAGCTCCTTCAATGAGTTTGCAGAAACCCTAATTTTGAAATTTCTGCAAAAATTGGTGAAACCCTAGGGCCAAATTTAAAAATGCTCGAAATGTCACTCTGAGAGTCTCTAGAGATGCGCTGAAGGAGGACATACTCTCCTATGCAAAAATTATCCCCAACGTTCAAGTTTTAAGAGCATGAGAAGGAGGCTGTAAGTATTTTCTATAAACCCTAGGAGGGTCGTACGGTTCTGCAGAAGAGAAGAGATGGCTGATAAAGGTTTGTAGCTTGTGGAATGGGTTCTTCAAGACCTATGCTTTGATACCATGTTGATTTTTCATAAGCTAGGTTAAGCATGAAGTTAATTTCATTTTAGCATTTCACTTAACCATAAACAATAATGTTGCAACAACCAAGATCACAAGAAGAAACACCATGCACAAGAACACAAGAAATATCCTGAGAAACCCTTCTCAATAAGGGAAGAAAACCCAGCCAAATCCTTTTCTATATTCTTCAAGAGAAAGACATTCACCTCCAAGAAAGACCTAGCACACAAGAGGGTGCTTAAATCATAGAACTCTAGCACCCAAGAGAGGTGCACACCTTTTTCCAAAGAGATGTACTTGCTGAAATTTCCAAACTCACAAGTAAGATATGATTCCACAATGGAGAATCATCCCTTACTTATATTAGAATTGTCTAATCAACGAGGGCGTCTATTGGATCAACAGGGCCGACCTCTCTAAGTCACTATATAATTTATTATTAATATTATAATAATTAATATTAATACTAATATTAATTATCTTTTACATTTATTATTAAACATATTAAGGTGGGGCCGACCTGTACACTTTACATAACAATTAGGGTTACATGTAGGTCTGACTCTTGAACATTATATAGCAAAGGATCTGATACACCCACTAGTGCTCATCCACTAGGGGCACATCCATAGGGTTGTCATAGTTTCGATTCACTGCATTTCACAGAAGAACCAGGTCTTCACACGTTCACCCTTGCTCGTCCACATGCACACCCACTCTATAGATCTTCTTTCCCACTGCCACCGACAGGAGAATCATTTGGAGTCTTATCATCAACTCTACTGCTCAGAGGAGGCTATCACATCATCGTCATTTTTTTTCACATGACGATGTGCCCAACACTTTTGGGATTTCACATGTTCACCTTGTGCTCAGCCACAGGCATGTCCTAACTCAATAGATCACTTTTCCACCGGATAATCATCTAGAGTTATTCTCACTCATGCCATGGAGGAGGTCATCTCTACGTTCCTAGTTCTGTCCCAGGTAGGAACCATGAACCATTCTTAGGGGATTTATCTCAGTTTTGTAAGATGAGAGAAAGGCTTCACATAGCTGTAATGATCCACATCTCACAGGTTTATAAGTTGGAGAATGTCTCACATAGATGCATTCACCAATAGTACAGACGTCTGATGAAGTATACCGTTGAGCACTTGAATCAAAGATGTATACTTGCAACTTGTCCTCGACAACCAAGATAATCAAGCATATGGTGATAATATATAAAATTAGCACATATAATAGCATAATCCATCAATATTCATAACAAATATGCCCATGGAATAACAATTCAAATATTTGCAAGACATTAAGTGGACGAGAAAATAGTATTTCTATTAAAATATGATCAACAAAAGTTTATGAATGACATGTTGGAAATATGGCAATAGCAGAGAAGATGCAGAATGTCAAGGTTGTCATTGATGGCAATCGTCTATGGCAGAAGAAGCCAGATGATGACAGAGCAATATCCAAGTAGAGTAGCAGAGTAATGAATGGTAGTCGACCCGATAGGAAGATGGTCGAGGTCGAGCAAAAGAAATATGTCGCAGTCTAAGGATTCGAGAAGTAAAAGCTCAGGAGGAACAACCTTGAAGAAAATGCGCACAACAAGAGCTTACAGAGGAAAAAGGAAGAAGAGTCAGTGACCGTTGGATCCCATCCAAATTTCTCGAAAGAACCAGGACCATCAGATCTGTAGAAGCTGCGAGAGAGATAAATTCATCGGAGAATCGGGGATCGCGAGTTCAAAGTGCAAAGAAGATTTAACATTGAAAACCCCGAAATCGCGATATGTGATTTCGCGATTTGATCGCAACCGTTAATCAAGCAGGGATCTGGACCACTCATTTGTATGGACACGTGGCAGCCAGGAGGCCTCATCGGCAATTCGGGGATCGAGATTTCATAATGCAAAGTTCACTCTACAACGAAATCCCCGATTTTGCGATATGCGAAATCCCGACTGAATCTGAACTGTCAGATCAACATATGATCTAGACCGTTGATCCAACTCACGTCGGTAGACCACGTCACCCAGGGACACGTGGCACAATCAGAGGATGACATGTGTCAGGCAGATCTAACACTTTAGGCTCATGCAATTCACGAATCAGAGTGACACGTGGTAGGACCTAACACGTGTCAAACCACGTGTGACGTCAGCTAAGCGACACGTGGCACAACCAGTGCAGAGGACAGGTGGCATCGGAGTTTCGGGGATCGGGATTTGATATGTCAAGATCACAATGCATCAAGAACTCCGAAATCACGAAATGCGATTTCACGAAGTGATCTCAGCCGTTGGATAAGAATGAGATCAGGACCGTTGATCTTCGTTATCAGTAATCGGGGATTGGAGAGGTGAGAAGCTCTCGACATCGAAAGTCTTGAAATCTCGAAGGGATCGGGACCGTCCATCTGAGGGACAGTTGTCGAAGATCAAGGAGCCTTCGGCATTTTGGTTCATTGGGAAATCGGGGATCCCGTTGACAAGAGTTTGTGCAATTCAGAATCGCGATCCGCGAAACCCCGATAAGTAGGGGCCAGATGTCAGCACAACAACGAAGTAGAACGGTGGTGTAGTGGAGGCCAGCTGTCAGAGGTATGGTTGCGGTCACAGGTAATGGTCACGTGAACCAGGGTCAGCCAGGAGGGCTAAAGCGCATCGCGAATCGGGAAATCGCGAATTCCATGGACATAAGGATTATGTCATCGTAAGTGCCGAAACTCCGATGGAGTGATATGACCGAGGTC
>JASDQU010219688.1:18046-29682 GCA_032191745.1 Picea mariana
ACTCAGTTGGTGCTGAGACAGATTGGAAGTTGGAGCTTCCACCCAGTGGGTGCTGGGATTCTGTGAGAGTTGGTGCTCTCAGCAAGTGGGTGCTTGCAGAATTTGAAGGTTGGTGCCTTCACTCAGTTGGTGCTGAGACAGATTGGAAGTTGGTGCTTCCACCCAGTGGGTGCTGTGATTCTGTGAGAGTTGGTGCTCTCAACAAGTTGGTGCTTGTATTCAGAGGTTGTAGCCTCCTTTGAGTTGGTGCTTAAAGATGATGAGATGTAAAGTAGTTGGAGCTTACTTGACATCCTAAGAAGAAGAGGTTTTTTCCCTTTATGGGTTTCCTCGTGAAATATGTGTCCCTGTGTTTATTATGTGCATGCTTGATGTTGAATATATGTGGTTACTTGATCTGCAACATGTTGACTACCCTTCAGTAATTAACAAGAAAAGTTAAAAGAGGAGAAATACTTAAAGATCATAATTAGCATCCTTTAATCCACATAACTTCTCTGTCAGTATATCTTAATATCTGAATCTAACTGAATATAGAGTACATGATTGTCAATGAATGGATATCTGCATATTGGTGATATAAGGTTGATAAAGTTAAAAAGGATTAATTGTCTATGCTACTGATTCACCCCCCCCCTCTCAGTAGCACGGTGTGTTCAACATGACAAACTTCTGTGTCGACACGTCTCGGAACCGAGAAATTAAATCCCTTCCAGCTGGGCCTCCACCACTTAAATTCTCCACCAAAGGTAAGCCCATATAAGAGAGACAATGAGGTTCTCCATCAAATAGGTAAGATCTTGGGGGTTGAACAATGTGTTCAGACTTAAAATGACAAAGGGATGTATAAGCAATATGAAGTGAATAATTTCTCCAGAGTAACTTTGTTCTCAAAGTTGAATTCTTCTCCTCTCTTCCACATCTTGGATATGGACCATTTATAGCTTTCAAATGGAACTGAAGGGCCGAGTCAGAACATTTACAGTATATGGAAGATCAAGGATCATGGATCTCGTGACGTGACATGGAAACCCGACACCATTTTTTAGTTTTGGGCACAAAACCTAATGTACGCAGGCTGTAATGGTGCAACTTGTGTATACGCATGCTGTATAACTGTTAGAGCACGTATATGTAGAAAAATATGATTTTTAGCTCTTGGAATTGCAAAAAAAGGACTTCAAGTCTACACAGGGAAATTGAAAATGCCTTCTGAGCAAGTTGCATGGGGTGAGAAAAATCTTGCTATAACACTTGCCCCTATCTTTAGTTGCATGAAACAACTCGCTTGCATGGGTGAACCAACTATGTGGAGCAAATTGTGTCTGTGGGATCTAAACCTTGGTAGGTTTTATTGCGCAATTTTTACTTTGATAGAAGAAAAGGAAAATGGAAAGCAAATTGGCGAAACAAGAGACTAATCCTATCATTGTTAGCTCAATATGAAGTCTCTTTCTATTTAGGGTGGTCGGCCCACGGGAGACATCCCCGGTGACTTGGGGTTTTGAGGAGGTAAAGGGAAAATAGCTAGGTAGGAGGTCCACTCTCACAAGTCACCATCGATCAGGAAGTACGATTAAATAAACAATTAATATATAACATGCCAGAAGTGTACCTGTCCGAAACAAAGCATCACAAAAACTATATATTTGCAAGAGCACTTGCTGGTTAACACTTCATAAAACCATTGACTTTATTAAATAAAGCAAGTTTGATGAATATAATGAAGTAAACATAAATCTTATAACAATAATGTTTATAGAGAAATAATTCACACAAAATGTCTTAAGACAAGCTTCAAAATGACTAAAAACCATTAACCATTGAATTCATATCACTAGCATTTGATAGAAGCACATAAGACAAACTATAATTTATCTTTTACAATTGCTTTATGAGATTTTAACGCTTCATTAAATGGATCTAACTTACTTTAATAACAACAAGAAGTAGGTTAGTAGATCAAGCTATTCTAGGGTTAGAAAGTGTTAGTAGGTTGTTTAGAGAATAGGTTTTGAAGGTTGTTTGATCAAAATACTCAAAGGAGGTCTTAGACTAGTGATTTCTTAGGGAAAATGGAGTCAATAAAGTGGCTGCAAATGTTGAAGGAGCAGAAGGATAGTGGGAGAGCCAAAGACAAGAGGAGTTGATGGATGAAGTGTTGGTAAGCCAAGGCTTCAACCACCAAACCCTAGGGGAAAATGACTACTAAGGTGTAGGTAACCCTAGGCCTTAGTAGATTTTCCTCCCTCTTTAACTCAAAGAATGAAGCAAGTGATGACTAAGATGAAGCAACAAGTGCTAGGGTGTTGCAATGGCAAGGCCCTAATAATGGCTTCAAGAAAAAAAATGGCTCCTTGGCACAATCTAGTAGGTGGATAACAAATTGAGACAAGGACAATAAAATGTGCTTGATCTCCTAGGGTTTAGGCTAGCAATTTCATAATCTTTTAGAAAAATGCAAATTAAAGATACTATAACCATTCAAAAGAAATAAGAATTGCAGAATTTTACTTACATTCACCAATAATAATCTAGCACATCACCTAGTTGTAGACTTTCCACCAAGAAAATGCCCAAAAATAGCCTTCCTTCAATAAGTGCGCAATAAATTTTAGTTATAAAACCCTAATTAGGGCGCAAATTTCAAACCTCACAAGTGTAAGTGAAATATGATGAAAAATAAGAGGCAAATTCCCCTTATTTATACAATACCAAAGACCAAAATTAGGTTAAAAAGGTTGACATGGCCAATCACAAATAATATCTAGATTTTACATTAAATGTCATAATTAAACCCTAAATCAAGCTGCTAAGGTGACATCATTCCCTTTAGGGTGACGTTAGACCCTTTTTGGGCAATGTTGGCCTTTTGGAGCAAAATGTTAGGCCTTCTTGGGCCTCAAGAGCCTGCCACACGTTCCACTTGGCACACAACTGCCTCCATAACCTCCCAAAACGCTGGATGATTTCATGGGTGATATGGGTGACGTCATGGGTCTTCCAAGGCCTACATCATGATGGAAACGATCAAACCCCCCCGGTTCTAGGCCTGCCAGGCTGCCCTTGGTGAAACCTCCTCCTCTCTCTCTGATGCAATCCTCTGATCTATCTCTACCCCCTGCTGAGGTATCAACATCCATTTGGTGGGATTTTAGCCCCATGGAGGTCTAAACTAATCATCTCCCCATGCATCCCTGTCCATTGGGTGTGGCACTGCAATATCAACAGATACGCCCGCCATGGGCTCATAAGTCACATGGATCATAGAAATTTCAATCACATCTAGTCATCAAGTTTATTAAACATGTGCATAACACCCCCTTTACCCGAACAAGTGCTCAAAGACATTATACTAATCTACAAGACAAGTTTGGAGGAAACACTAGGATGTCCTATTGGGATAATGCTCATTGGATGTGGGATGTTTTCGGGAGAAGTCAAATCTATGCCATGTGAGTGGATGAGGTGGTAAGGGATGTCTAGGAAAGAGGTGCAGTGATAGCAGGGAAATGTATGGCCTACCTGTGGGTGCCTCTGAAGAGGGTGAATTGCACCTGTCATGGATGAAAATGTTTCCAAGCCAATTCATGCCTTTTATATTTATTCTTATTTATTTTTGTTTCAAGAGGCTAGTTAGGGGACACTTCCCTAGCGTGGTGACCAGTGGTGGCAATGTTACCCACAAGCATTTCATGGAGATGAGAAGGTTGGCTCGTGATGAGACCCCCTTTTCTTGGCTATGGCACTAAGAGCCACTACCCTGGCGTGGTGACCAGATGTTGGTAGTGCCATATCGCTACATGCCCATGGACCTAATATGATGGCTTATGATGAGATCCCCTATCCTCTAACTAGGTCTTGTTTTATTATTTTTATGGGTCTCTCTGTTTCTTGCTGAGAAGATTTTTATTGCTTTCTCGAGGATCCTTGGGCGAAGCATCTCAAGGTTTCATTCTTTTGGATTTTATCTTTTGCCAACTACTTTTACTCTTTAGGCCTTTAGCCCCTTCTTCCCACAAGGTAAGGTACAACCCTTAGATATTTGGCCAACCCAATGTCTGGACTAGTGTAATGGGATATGAACGGGAAAAATATGAAAAGTGGTAAGTATGGTGGGAGCGGACGATGACCTTTCATGAATCCCCCTAGTGGAAACTCAAACCCTATGGGTACCAACTTACTAGGGCATCCTGTCATTTCCTCCAGGTGTGGTCAAGTGGAAAAACATAAGATCCGAGAACCCATTAGAAACAAAAAGATTTAAATGCACATATTCAAATGTTTGGGGGATCAAAGTGACACATACCATGTGTTGGCCCTTGACCAATATTTGAGGATCCTTGCTCATGTTTGACCTATTTTTGGGATTTCGACAAGTTTTTGAAGGCAGAGCGTAAGACAAAGCAGAGATCGCGGGATCTCGGCCCCTCTTTAGGACATTTTGGGTGGATGTCGGCCCATGGGTTTACCCATGCTTAGGCATATTTTGTAATGTATAAATAAAAATCTAGGCAATGTAAGTAGTGACCGGTGGATGAGTGCTAGTATTATCTATTTGCAAGAAGACGTGACTAAGACTTGTAGAGCTAAGTGCAAGTCATCTGTAGTTCTTTGTGCACAGATTGTGTAAGGCTGTGTGCCTAGATCTACTTGGGGAAGGAGGATCTGGCGAAGTGCGCGTAGATCTCCTGTCCTATGCGGAGTATGGTTCTGATGCTTTGTGCTTGTAAGAAGCTTGACAAAAGATAATAAAGAGAAGAAGAGTTGGTGGATGTAGTCCCAGGTGCTTTGATAAGGTGTTATAATCACATATCTGTGTCCCAGCTAAGGTTGCAGACATCTGAGTCTTGCAACCACCCCTGCTTCTACCTCGAGTGAGACTTCATCTGCTTCACAGGTGTTTCTGAAAGGGCCGGTAGTTAGGGTTTTGTTGGTGCACTCTTGAGCGTTGAACCCTGGATCTGCCCCTGTGCCAACAAATGGTTTCGTTGCCGGGACCCGAAACTGTGATTGCTGGGAACTGAGGAAGAAGAATCTCTGTGAGGAGATCTGACTTGAAACTGTGATTACTGGGAACTGAGGAAAAGAAAGAAAGCTCTGAGCATAGATCTGTTGCTTGACTTGTGAAGATCTGTGCTAAGGAAGGAGGCAAATCTGAATAAAAGAGGTAAGATCTGAATGCTTTATGCTCTAATAGAGGTAAGAATAGTAAATTTTTTTAGATCTGGAAGCTTTGTGCTCTGCCAAAAGTAAGATAAGTGGAAATTTTTATTTCAAGAATATGGATCTGGGTATGTTTGATAAATTTTGTCCTAGCTTGAAAACTAGGGCACAACTAGAAGAAAAAATATTTGATATGAGTAGATCTGATAAGAATAGTGAAAGATATGTTATTCCTATGCACAGAAAGAATGTTTGGACTAATAAATGGATGCAGGACCCTAGAAAGAATATTTTTCAGGTTAGCTACTGTGATCCTAGTGCGCAGTACATGAAAGGTTGGGGATCATTTAAGAGAAAGAGAGGATTAACTCTTTGTTACAGTTGCAGAAGACCGAGACATCTTGCTAAGGAATGCCATGGTAGAAGACCCAGTTTTCTTTTTTGTAAATCTATGGATCACGAAGTTTTGGATTTCCCTAGAATGATTGCTAAGCTTGCAAGCATGAATATGGAACAAGTAGGCCCTGATAAAGGTCAAGAAACTGAGACCATGGCAGAACCCAAGAAGGAATCAGAGACTGTACTATTACAGATGAAAGAAACCCTTAAGAACCACATAGATACTAATCTATCAGAGATCTTAAAAGAGAAAGAGAAAAGAGAAGTAAGAATAGGAGACTTCGACATTGACTATATTCTGGATGAGGAAACACAGGTGAATATCATGACAGAAAGAACTTGAGAAATTTTAGGAAAGCCTGCTATGATTCCTTCATTAGGAGGAATATGATTATTTAGAGGAAAACTGATAACCTTATGTGGAAGACTTACCCAGATATCTATGAATGCTCATGGAACTTCGACAGAAGAAGATTTTGAGGTTGTTAAATTTATTGAGAACAATGCTCCATTTTCTATGTTACTAGGAAAACCTTGGATCAAAAATGATCAGGCCAGAAGGAAATAAGAAGAAGTCTTAGAGAAGAAGAAACAAGAATTGAAAGATTTCATGACTAGGAGGATCACGCACTTGATTGAAGAATAGGAGAATAGATCAAAGCTATTTAGAATCGTGGATGTCGAAGTTGGAAGAACATAGGAAGAATCACAAGAGACTAAGACACCTGCCCCAGATAGAGAAGAAGTATTGCCCCTGAATCCTAAGAAAGAATCTCAACAGCATGAAGTTACTATGCCAAGAGGAGATAAGAATCAGAATGGAAAGAGGAATAAAGAGACGAAGATCACTGGGAAAAAGGCTAGAAATCTTAGTAAGAAGAGAGAAAAGATCGAAAAATTATAGAAGATTCTAGAGGGAACTTCGCAGAAGGAAAATTTGCAAAACTGGAACTTCACCAGGATATCAGAACAATGCTACATGGAACTTCTCCATGGTGAAGCAATATCGCCGTTGAAATCATTATATCTATTAGACTGATGCCTCAAACAGGTAGAATGACATTTTTGGTCAGAATGCTCACCATCAGACCGTTGGGACTGCGCTGTAACGAATAGAATTGAATTAATGAAGGTCTTTTGTTTTTTGGAAAGATCTGTTACATTGCTGTCTACTTATTCCATCGACTGTTTCATCAAGAACACTTTTGCAAATTGTATCAAAGAGAAATCATTGCTACCGCGCTGTGATTAGTAAGATCAACACCATTTCTATTGTTTTGCGCACTCATTCATCCATCCAATCTAAGCATGTATGTCGGACGAGCTCAGTGCCACGAAGAAAATCGTCGAAGAAGTTCTACTCGATCTCATGGATGAGAAATTAATGCCTGCAAGTATTCAAGCATCCTCGACGAGAGGAGTGCAATCCTGTCTGTCAACCGCTCATGGATCCGGACCATCTCGAGTCGTCACAGAAAAGAGAACCAAGCATAGAGATGACCTAGAAAATGCGAAGCTAATCCTGACCATCTTACCTGACTACATCCTGCCCCGACGCGGTGAGTCGTGATAGTGTGCCAAGAGATTTTGAATACACCATGGTTACTACGTACCTCCTGAAGGGGATATGCACAGTTAGAGCGCAACATGACAAGATTGCAACGTTGAAGTTCAACGACTTCAACCTAGGAGACTGCAAGAACCATAGGATGCTCGCCCCATATAAATACTTGACCAGGATGAAGGGGAAGAACTCGAAAATAATTCCCCAGCCGTGGACTATGAACCTCATGCAGTCCACCCTATTGAACGTAATGAATATCCTACACTTCGGAAGGCACCAGGAGGTTAACGTCTGTGTTAATCTCTTGCTCTCATGTTACCATGGCGACTACTTATGGCTAGACCGATGTATCATAGTCGATTCAACGCTGATCCATAGGATCACCAGATTGAGCATGCAAGGACCCGACCTGCAGGACTTCTACCCAGGGAAAGCCATAGATCGTGCATTAGCATAGAAGATCAAGGATACCTATGACGATGTTGAGAAGGGGATGCGAGGCTAGGAGGTAGCTTCCATCCAGAAAGGAAAAGTGCGCTTAGCATGCCAATTAATTGCAGGAAAGATAGTAAGGAAGAATAGGCCCATGCAGGTCACAAGGTTTGTCATTGACCTCGTGGGGAAATGTGTGGAAGGCCTACAGATGAACTGGGAAAAGTATCTAGTTAATCAACTGGAGTTAGACTATCATGAAGCACAGGATCAAGGCTATGAGTTCCATTTCAGTCAGCTCTTGATCCTTATAGTGTTTATTTCTTGGGAGATGCCAGAAAGTGCGACCTTCCCAGACATTGAGCCATTCGAGCTGCTTGCTACGAAGTTCACCATGCTTTGGTAATCGAGCGATATGGGAAAACAGTGGTAGTCAAACACAGTTTTTTACACATATTATCTCCGATTGAAGAGGGCTATCGAAGCTGAACCTCACATGACTCCAAAAACCTTACAGTGGTTCCGACCCCTTATGAAGTTCAATGTAGATCAACACTTCATCTATATCACTGTGCGAGAAGATGAGCATAAGGATGAGCTTCATTCGTACTACAAGCTCACAGAAGAGGACCTCGAGGAGATAACTAAGGACTGGTCAACATAACTCCTTATCCCCACTGATCCTGCAGAGATGTCTAACCCCGAACTTGACAGCTCAGAGGTCACTAACAAAGAACATGACACACCCGGACCCAACAAAAGGAAGAAGACCACAAAAGTCCAAGACTTAAGTAGTGCATCAGAAAAGATGGCTTCAGTATCACCTGGCCGAGGGGGTGATGACGAAGTAGAAGAGATAAATGGCAAAGAATATGAGCAGAAGAAAGGCGAAGTAACACCGCCTAGAGATGAGGCTAATCCCTTGAAGAAGATGAAGGTTTCTCCCTCGAAACCCTCTTCCCAGAAGAAATCCAGATCCACCTTGACTAAGATGCAGACTGTGCTCACTGTCGATGACTTTGACTTCATCATCGCAGCTGTAAACGATGCCTCACATGAAAACTTGGAGAAACAAGAAGCCAAGAAGGAGGAGATGTACGACAGAATCGAGGTCAAACTTCGAGGGGTATAGAAGGCTCTTCAGTCCATTCGTGCAGTGTCCACTGTGCCCCTGCCGTCGGAAGAACCAAAGTTGGGAGATGAGCTAGCCCAACTCCGCAGACTAGCTGATGCGAGCAAAGCTCTTCTTTGTCGCGCTCATGAAGAAACAGAACAAGTCACCTAGGCCTTGAAGCAGAGATCGCGGGATCTCGACCCTTCTTTAGGGATTTTTGGGTGGATGTTGGTGCATGGGTTTACCCATGCTTAGGCCTATTTTGTAATGTATAAATAGAAATCTAGGCAATGTAAGTAATGACCGGTGGCTGAGTGCTAGTATTAGCTATGTGCAAGAAGACATGACTAAGACTTGTAGAGCTAAGTGCAAGTCATTTGTAGTGCTTTGGGCATAGATTGTGCAAGGCTCTATGCTTAGATCTACTTGGGGAAGGAGGATTTGGCGAATTGCATGCAGATCTCCTGTCCTATGTAGAGTAGGGTTCTGATGCTTTGTGCCTGTAAGAATCTTGACAGAAGATAATAAAGAGAAGAAGAGTTGGTGGACGTAGACCCAAGTGCTTTTATAAGGTGTTATAATCACATATCTATGTCCCAGCTAAGGTTACAGACATCTGAGTCCTGCAAGCACCCCTCCTCCTACCTCGGGTGAGATTTCATCTGCTTCGCAGGTGTTTCCTAAAGGTCGGTAGTTAGGGTTTTGTTGGTGCACTCTTGAGCGTTGAACCCTTAGTTTGCCCCTATGCCAACACCATGATACCCGAACTCATTACCTCATGGAGCAAGATCCATTTTTGCTGTAGGACCAGGCTGAGGTGATGGATGCTGTTGCTGCTGACAAAGTGGAGGCACTGAAGAATGAAAGGATGGGTCCTCTAGGGCCATGCTCAAGTCGATCTGGCTCTCGGTACTCCATGTCTAGGACCTGTGGGCCTCGAGACATGATCTCCTTAGTTATCCCTAGGTTAGGGGATAACAATAGAGACAAGAAACAATCTCAATTTACCATCAAACCAAAACCAAGACCCCGTTGAAAAAATATGTTGCAATATGTTTTCTTTGTTGTTTTGTTCTTGCCTCTTACACAATTCTATTGTTTTCACCTTTCAATTAGTTGCCTCTTGATACATTGAAATAATATGACCTACATAAAGTTTCATTGCAAAATACTTGAATTTTTATGTCATTTTTCAAATTTTAGTTGGTAGAAAAATAATGATTTGACCCTTTTCCATCATTGCTAGTGAAAAAAAACTCTGCTACTGATAAATAAATATGAGAGTTACATTTTTTACTCCATGTTTCCAAATTTTGTAAACACGTTTTCCATTAATTCTATGTTGTACAAAACGTTTCATAACTACTCAAAATTTTCTAAAATTTTAATATGAAATATTGTTCAGTTATATTTAAAATCTTATCGGCTCATAAATATTGATGGAGCTCTTTTCTCATTTCTATACAAACGCCTTTTTTGTGCAATGAGATTGTGTTTGTTTCCACATGGTTGAAGCGACAAGGAAAGTAGTGTTATATTTATGCACTGAAAGAACTCAAGAAATTGAGGTCAATGTTGAAATTTGATAAGTGGGATGTAGAGTTCTATGTCGAAAAATTGTGGAGAAGTTCCTATTACCAACGCTGAATTAGAGACATCCAAGTTCCAATATTTTTTTTTGTATGGAGTGAAGTGAATTGGAGCAAGATTGGAAGCTTAAAAGTGGATTTATTTTGAAAGAAAAAATAGGCAGATTATGAAATGGCCATGGGTGATTCTCAACGTGTTTGTTGTGCTAAATTGCTCCAAAATTCTTGTATTTGGTGTCTTAGGTGATAAACACATCTATTAAGAGAATGGAGATCATAAGTATGTTATCATTAGAAGAGGGTTCATGGATGTTTTAATATACTTGTAATATTTATAAAATTGGAATGAGTTTAACATTATAATTTATAAATATGTATATTTTGTATTAGTAAAATAAGATAATGATATAACAATGTTAATTTAATATGCAAAAATATGGAAATCTAGCTTCTTTTGTAAATATTCAAAATATTTTAATTGGAAAACAATATGGGCCAATTAAAAATACCAATAAGAAATCTTAGTATGAAATTACTCATCAATGTAACTTTTATTAACTTGATATATGTAACATCTTTAATTTTAAAAATTTATAATTTTAAGTATTATTTTTGAGATAGTTATGCTTTTATGAAATTGCCCTTGGGGTGTAGAAGAGTTGATGATGGAGTGTATGTTAAGAACCAAACATCAATATAGCATAGAAAAACCTCAGGAAAAGTACTCAACGCCTTGAAAAAGATATAATTTCAGATAATAAGCCTCTTCGAGGGGGAAACCTCCTTTTACCCCACTTAAATGTTCAAGCACAAGTTGATTCAAAATGAAAATGTCTCCTTGGTATATATAGGAGACTAGGAGGTATAATTACAACTAATGGCCTAAAGCCGACATAAATAAAATAACATTACTAATATAATATGCCCCAATTAAGGGGTAATGAGCCAATATTAGGGCT
The DNA here is from genome assembly GCA_032191745.1 of Picea mariana. NCBI lineage: Eukaryota > Viridiplantae > Streptophyta > Pinopsida > Pinales > Pinaceae > Picea > Picea mariana. Next base: position 29,270 of record JASDQU010219688.1, read on the forward strand.
TAACATGCCCCTCCCCTTGAGACAAGTGTTGTCCTCAACGCTTGAGTAACTCTGGATGCTTCTGTATAAAAGACTCATCTTCCCAAGTGGAATCTTTAGCCGAAAGTTTCCTCCATTTAATGAGATACTCTGAAATGGATCTATTCCTCAGCTGGCAAATTCTTGTGTCAGTGATGGCTTCAGGCTCCAATATGATTTTTCCTTCCTCATTAAGTTCTGGCAATATAGTTTGAACTGAGATCTTGTCACCTATAACCTTCTTTAAGCATGAAACATGGAAAACTGGGTGTACTCGTGAAGATGCAGGCAGCTCCAATTTGTATGCCATAGTACCAATCTTTTGCAACACCTTATAAGGTCCATAGTAATTTGGTGATAATTTATTATCCTTCTTGGCTTGCTTGAGGGACATC
>JASDQU010219693.1:0-17947 GCA_032191745.1 Picea mariana
TCACCTTCTCACTCCAAAAATCATAATTGGGACCAACCAAAGTTGGTGCTTGAATTGACCAAGAACTAGACATTATTTTTCTAATTCCAAAATACCAGCCACAATGAAATATAACTCCAAAAACCCCAATGGTATAAAATCACTTTTCAAATAGCAAAGAACCAAACTCGAAATGCTTTGATGAAAAATGAGTGCAATCTACAGCAAGATAGTTGGGCAGTAGTTTGAACAACAATCTACAACAAGATAGTTGGGCAGCATTTGAACAGCAAGATAGTTGGGCAGTAGTTTGAACAACAATCTACAACAAGATAGTTGGGCAGCATTTGAACAACAAGATAGCTGGCAGAAAAAAAATAGATAAAAATCTTTTGAAAAAACAATAATATTCATCCTTACGCAGCAGCGAGGAGCCTTTCAAACAGCAGGGTATTTAACCTTTATGATACGCAGCAGCCAGTAGCCTTTCAAACAACAGGGTATTCAGCCTTTACGAACAGACGCGCACACCAGCAACGGACAGCGGACAGTCTTCTGGAAGAGGGCGCACACCAACGCGCAGACAACAACGGACAGCGTTCTGGGAACAACAGACAGCGTTCAACAAGTTCTTCTTCAAGATCTGGGAGTGGGCGCATACAGCGGACTCTCTGCTCCCAACCTCACGCTCTGATACCATGAAAACAATAATTAAAGAAGAAGAAAATGGGAGAATGATATTGGGAATGAACGCTGAGGCTATTGATTTCATATTGAAGTATTTAAATAATAACAAGAACAGTTATACGGTTTATAAACGGGAGTAACTGTAAACTAACTGTTTTTGCTAACTAATTAAACCACGAGATTACAACTCTTAACATGCTGGACCCATTGCATTGAAAATTGATTCAGAAGGTGATCTATTCACCATGGACAAATAGGCTTCCACTTTCCCCAAGGCCCGAAGCATCCCGTGCATGGAGCGAGGTGGGGTTGCCAATGCATCCATTGTTGGACCCATTGCATTGAAAATTGATTCAGAAGGTGATCTATTCACCATGGAAAAATAGGCTTCCACTTTCCCCAAGGCTCGAAGCATCCCGTGCATGGAGCGAGGTGGATTTGCCAGTTGCTGTCCGGCGGCAAAAAGCCTACGCTCGAACTCTTCTTCATTCAGATTGCCCATTTCGTTCTCAAAACCACTTCACTACAATATCGACGAACAGAATGAATTAGCACAACGAAGCCACTACAATAGAAAAAAAAGCTACTACCACTTCACTAGAATATCGATGAATGGACTAGAGTAGATATTTAACAGCTTAATAAATCCATTTGGGTAAGAAGCTAATAGGCAAGATATTAACTGTTTTCTAATATATTTATATAATAATAACAATTTATTTTTTAGGTTAAGGTTAAACATTAAATTGGTGTATGAAATTTCTTGTTTGTGTAATAAGGGACCCCTCCAAGTAGTTATTATTGATCTTAACTATTAAGAACATATGTTTTAAATTTAAAGGAGGGAGGGATACCTAGATAGACTTTAGTGGTCAAATCATTGTAGGGAGGGGTCCCTTGTCCCACAAACAAGGTATCTCATGCACCCATTGTCCTACAAATAAGATTTCTCATACACCAAGTTATGTATGACTTAACCGTGAGCTTAAAATCAGATTATTATTATTATTATTATATATGGGGTGAAAGTATTTATAGTTCTTTTGAAAGTTATTATATTTATAAAGTAGCTCCTAATCCTCTTCTAATTACATATCGACACTAATATAATTATTGACAAAACCCAAAATACACTTAGTTTATGTTTAATAAATCCACTAATGTAAGAAGGTAATATATATATTTTTAATATATTTATATAATAATAATAATTTATTTTTTAGGTTAACTTTAAACATTAAATTGGTGTATGAGACTTCTTGTTTGTGGAATAAGGAACCCTTCCAGGTAGTTATTGGGCCAAATCGTTAAGAACATATGTTTTAAATTTAGAGGAGGGAGGTATAGTGGCACATGTGTGGGATTTTAACATAAAACATTACTAATAAGAATAATTTTTTGATCCCCCGGATGGGGTGGTAGTGCGTGCTACGCGGCGATCAGAGGGAGAGGATAGAAGCTACCAGGACACGGGGCACGTGAAGTGCCCGTGCCACCCTCCTGCTAATTTATTTAACCATCAATATGATGCAGAGGCACTTTAATGCGGGTTCTATCACCCGCATCCCTCTCGTTTGCATTTCTAATATGGCTCGGACTGTAATGTTGGTTATTTGTTGTTATCCACCTCCTGCAGAGCTCGCTCTGCATTGGCAATGGCATGACCCTGTAAGAACCTTCCGGCTCGGGCTCCGCCCTGTCTACTCCTTGACACTTCATCCCCGTCCTGCGTTCGGAACCGCTTCTGCTCGCAGTGTGGACTGGACCATGACGCGGCCAAGGGGAAGACCAAGGCGAGGCTCGCCCTGGAAGCCACGACGACCCTCGATCTCTCCCTCCGATTCACCTTCCATTAGCTCCTCTCCCTGACACCAGTCTGAGCACTTATCTGCATATTCTCATGACAGGTTGAATTTGCATTCTCCTCGTGGGGCTTTGGTGCCTAGGACGCCTAGCTCCCCCTTGCAATTTCCCCGCAATTTCGATCCGGTGTCCAACTTTGACCCCCTGGGCTTCATGAGTGGCGTTGGGCACTCTCAGCATGCTTCTCGTGGGGCTAGGCCTCTCCCCCGTGGCCCCTTCACCAACGACCAGCTATGGGATAGTATGGCGGCCCTCTACGACCCGGTATTTGGTATTCGCCAGGGAGTGGAGGACCTCAGTTATCGGATACAAGAAATCGGAGCCAAAGTGGACCTTTTTCTGTGAAATCTCACTTCACTGCAGAGCTCCCTAGCCTCAAGCTTGACTGAGGATGCTCTGATGGAGGAATCGGACTCGACGACGGCTGCGACGACAGGTACACCGACGGGTGCAACACCAGGTGCAAGGACAGGCGCAACAACAGATGCCAAACAAGAAAGAAAACTCGAAGCCGCTGGGAGCGACGTGGGGGCTGAGCGCATATGGGAAGATCAGCCAACATATGTCGAGGAGGAGCCTTGGCCAGGGGACCTCCACGATAAGTGGCCCGCTTTCAAACCAGGTGTCTAGCTTTTTCTGTCAACGTTTTTCGCTAGCATATGGATCTTTTAGATGTAAACTTTTGGTTTCAGTTGATAAACACTAGTACTGCTAAGTTATGAGACTGGTTGGGTGCAATGGACTGGTTTCCCCTTTGTCGGGGCAGTCCTGCACCCGCAACCTGGACATCTCTGTATTTTTCCATGAAACTCTGCTTCTAGAAGGCACTTAATATATTTTTTTCTTACTTACAAAAAAAAAAAGAATAATTTTTTGATAAAATTTTATTATGTTTATTTAACTATTAAAATTTTATGAGAGGATGTAAGCAATTTTTATGGAATATGTTTTTTTTTTTTATGTTTTTTGGAGGTGGAAAAACCGATCATAATCTAGTTGTTAATAAGTAGTGAGGACAACCATCATTGGCTACTATCTAAAAATGTTAGGTCAATGACAAAAATATACTTCTATGGTTTTGGGTTACACCAACAACATAGCTAATGAATTAAAGACCTAACCCAATCCAAAAATGATAGTCAAACTAATTATAACTAACCAAGTTACTTTTGATAAAAAATAAGGAGACAAACCTAAATCCAATGATTTGATGTAGATCCCTAGCTTGAAAGTTCTTTTCAAGGGTTAGGTGAGACAACCATGAAGATGACTACAATATGGGTAGTTAAAAAATCATAATTTCTCAAATATGCTAAATAAATTATGTCCATTAATGTTATAGATAATTAAATTCTCAAATGTAATGATTTTAAACTAAAACACAAGGCTAAAAGGGAAAAGAAAGTTGTCTATTTTTTTATAAAAAATTTAAGAAATGTTACCTACATCTAGGTTCATCCACCGAGGCTAATGAAGATAAAATCAACCTCCAACTTCTTCGCTTAAACACGGTATCTAAACTACATGATCCTCTCTTGTCTACTCCTTGGTTCCTTTCTATACTCGAATAAGTGGTTAGAGTACTTATCCATGGGAAGTAGGGGCTTAGGGTCCGAGGAAACCCGTAAACCCCACTAAAAATTTAGCAAAATTATATATTTTTTAGCCAAAAACAAGGGTATGTACTTGTGTTGCATAATTGATAAGGTGGGTACATATTTAGAAATGAGGTTTTCTAATGATTTGTAAGGAGGAATAAAGGTGAATTGAGTGAGGTGGAAAATGATTCTATAACAATTCTCCCTAATGTGTGACATGAGAAGAACAACTAGTGAGAAAAATACGTTATAAAATACAGGGGGTAAGTTTGTAGTCGACCAAGGTAGAGCTCCCCAAAAACTTGTCCATAACAAAACCTAGAACAACAAAAAAATTAAGAATTGTATGTTCCCAAGGGAGACATACCCATGCTCACGAGTAACAAGATCATGGATGTAAAATCAGGTACACTACATCTCCATGAAATATGTATATTAGTAGTGTTCATGGCCACTAAAAATTAATACACAATGGATCCATATCAAAAGAGATCATAGCCACGAATAGATACATAGTGGATATATGTCTCAAAATCACAGGAGGATATCTAGAAATAAGAGATGTAAAAATTGATCTTCCAAAAGTACCAATGTTATAGTGCAACATTCCCATCTTAGTCAAGGAACATCATTACACAAAAAACACATAAAATAAAATAAAAAACACGTAAATAATTTATTGTATCTTAATAATTAACATTTATACACATATTTAATTAGATTTTGATACCCATAAAATATGCATCTACAACACTCTAAATGAGCACAGATGTATCTAATAAACTAGTTTATAGAACCAAATAAACCATTCCCATACACATATTTAAGTACAATGATTAAACTCATGAAATAACTAAGAAAATAGATAAACACTTATCTTTTAAAATACTTGTGCGACGAACTCCTTAGGAAGGATGTTCCACCCAACCATAGACTTGTTGTTTCGGATCTCAAAATAAAGTGACCCCATATTTGGGGCTAGTAATCTACAAAAGAAGGGTGCCTCTCACATTCCACTATCATAAAAACTACTTGTATTCTCCAAACCTATCCTGAATTTCCTCAATCGTTGGTCTTCTTGACCTCCCAAGCCAAGGAAAGTACCCCTTAATTTATCTCACTCCATCGGGTGTCCCATTCTTTTATCAGGGTCTCTCTCACATAGGTAACCAAGAATATTTTTACTGGAAACTCAAGGGAAGTCCCTACGAAGAAAACTACTAGAAACAACAACAACACTTGTTGCTATAGTAAAAATCCCAAAGGTGTTCACTCTTCAGGCCTACAAACTATCTCTTCAATTTTAAACTTCAAAATACTTTAAAATGCTCTAGCATGCTCTAGAATTTTCCCAACCTTATTTCTCTATCTCTTCTACTCTATTTCTTTTCTTTTTTCTCATTGTTCATTCCCCAAAATGAATCAATCTTGTATCAAGATTCATCATGCTAACTTCTTTATTTTTTGATGACGATAAGATGATCGATGTGTCACCTTAACCTTTGGAATGGAGGATGGACTTATTTGAAGGAAACTTTGTATCTATGAAATCATGCAAACTTAGAGAGTAGGTTGATCACACTCCATATGAGGATTCAGGTGTTGAATAGTATCATTCTCGGATCAAAAATCACGATACTGGTGAGAACCATGGATGCTCCATATGATTTAACATCTTTAGAAGCAATTACAACCCAAGGATTGAAAGACCCATGGGATCCATTGGTAAATGAAGAAATAATATTGATAGGAGAAATTCTCGTAGTAGGAGTGTAATAAACCTCAAAAATGCCAAAAATAAAAAACAATTCCAGGTAACTTAAGTACTTCTCTTCATGTGATAACACTTTTATATCAGTCTAATAGTGAAAGAACTTATCTAAGGTTTCAACCCTGCTTCTCTATTCATAAATTGTATCTGTATAGTTTTAGGTTTAGAACCTACAAACCTATCGTTTCCTTAGACATGGGATTTCTGTGTTCATGCATATCAGACTGAGTATTATAATTTTTAACATCATGCATTTACCTAACACAAAAAGCAAGGGGTGAGAACTATACACGACTATAATTTAGTATTATTGTGTAACTGGGTGAACAAAAGAGGGTTCCTTTAACAACTAAGAGTGATTAGTAACTAGATAACCCCATCCCTTTCATACAGATGTTATGGTAATGAGATCCCAACTACAATCTCATTGAATAAGAGGTAAACTACAAGTCAGTAGTTAAGAGAACGCAACCTAACTATTCATGTCACAAAAGAGTCAAGTTAACTGTGCATTTGATGCGTAGCATGTCTAATGAACCTCAAAATTATCATAAAAAGAAAAAAAATTATGTGGTACAATATTTACCATTTATGTTTGTTTAATCAACTCGTAAGGTGGCTACTTACATTTTGTTTTTTCTTTGCATAACCTTATGACACACTAGCTCAATACTCTTAACAGAGGTTTCCATCAAATACAAGTATTTTCTAACTCATACTTTATTATAAAGACTTCAATACAATAACCATATCTACATATACACTAGGATTTGAATTTTAGTTCCCTTGTTTTAATAGAATCGGGATATTGGATTTTTCGCATAAATTTATGTCCCCGAGAGTTAAATGCTTGTACACTTACCTAACTGTGTCAACATTACACTTCAAGTCCTAATGTATTATGTGACAGGAAATGGTTTAAGAATATCAATGATGGTTTATGAGCGGTTTCAAAGTGTTTTCCTTTGATGGCTTCATTTTAGTTATGTTATAAATCATCTCCACCATAACGAATTGAATCCAATCAAATCTGCATCATTCTCTACATAACTGAATTAACTAACTCTCCTCCGCTTGTTGGAGTAACAAAACGATAACTTCAAAGACAAAAGTTTTTGCAGTCGATTAGTTTCACTCGACGATCATGGTTTTACTGTTGTTTAACTTCGTATCTTCTACATTAGGGTGGGGGGTGGGGGGATGTACTTATCAGGAGGATTTTAAGGCTCTATCCTGAAATTAATTAGAGTTCTACTGACCTCAATCCCGATGACTCTTCCTCTTGTTCCTCCCAATCCTGATGCGCTAGCTTTTCCCTACTGTAAGAATTGTACCTCCCGTGCTATAAAGAGTGGTACTAATCCCTCTTAGGTTTTGGTGGTATCATTTCTGCCCTTGTGCCTCCGAAAGAGAGGGTTATGTATTATGCATTCTTCTATAGGGAAATGGTACTGAGTCTGCAAGAAACCTTTGGCTAAGTCAACGGCAATATCCGTGTACCTGGTAAGTTCTTTTAGGGGACTGTCATATTTCAAGCTCGAAACAGAGTTTGTTGTTTTGGTTGATACCGAGAAAGATTTTGCTTTCTGTAAACTTCACTATGGATTTACAGACCCTCCTTACTTCCGATAGTCATGTTCAAAGTCTACACGTTTCTCCTTTTATTTTGGTAATGACTATAGAAGAGGTTTTCTTGTTGTATCCGTGAGTCACTAATCTTTGCTCTATGAACCTAAGGTCATACTTTGTGTCCACTATTTGTGTCCCATGGGTTTATTTCCGGTTCAATCATTTTGTTTACCCTATAACTAGAAATGGTACTTGGGAGTAACTCAGAGTATTTTGGAAGAGTTTATACCTTCATCGTGTGAAGGCTCCAAGAAAATAGAGGGTCAATGTGGATTCTTAATGTATATGTTTCTCTTCTGTAACTGGTGCATATCATTTGTAGTACGGTAGTGGTCTACCGCTAATTTATCTTTATTTGAGTTAGGTTACTCCCCATGAGGACTTCTATTGGCTCTATGTATGATACCATTATTTATGTTCTTCATTTTGCTCATAAAGGGTCTTTATCAAATGATTTATCTCTTGAATTCACAATATTATTTTTCAAAGTAATTATTTGATTCTGTAAAAAGTATTTCTTTGTATTAATGGTGGGACTCTTCTTGTTGCGAGGGTACCCACCAGGAGCTCCAGGATCATTCCCCCTTGGCCAGTTTGATTACTAGAAAAAGCATGGCAACTGGAGGGTGCGGTGTTTCAGCCCGTAAGTTAAGTAATCCGACAAAGCTATGGTTATCAATCTACCCTTTCAAGTTTATAATTTAAGGTTCTACTATGTATTTTACTAATGTTTTCCATGACAGATGAATGTAGGTATGCCCACTTCATGGTGCAGGTATCAGCCTCTTCTCATCATGACAAAGGTACTCAGGTTCCAAAATGTGACTCTTCCACTTGTTTCTGAAATCACGGCATGAAGGTCACTATTTTGTTCGTAGCTTTATGTTGTTAAAAGTAACCTTACTCGTGCACTGATTTCCTATACCAGATATCTGAGGTTTAATCCCATTTTGTTTTTTTTAAGTTTCCATTTAAGGATATACATACAGTCAATCATGTTGTAGGAAATGACTGATATTCTAAAGCTAGAATTTAGTGAAAATAGATCTAAGTTTTTTTCCTGTTGGGAAAACTCTTAAATAAGTTAAGCTTAGAAGTGGTGGAATATTATTTCTATTTGGAAGTAGCTTATCCTCAGTGTTTTGTACATTACTTTTGTAATTGAAAGTGTTTGGATGTCTTTAAACAGTTATAATATCCATCTTTTCTTGACTATATTAATGTCTGTAAGACTATTCTCTTGTTAATGTAATTCTTATTTGGAAAAAAATACCACAACGGGGATCGTTTCATAGGTCTCACATCCTCAAGTCTTTGTGTATTTGTATGTGTTTGTTTTTCGATCAATTACATCTTCAACATAGATTGCATTACTCTGTAATTTCTTAAAAAAAAAAATTATGCAAATGCGAAGCAAATTTAACAGATATCCTATATGTTGATGCTACAATCATAAAATTCTTTGTTCCTCTATGCGCATAGCATATGTAAGATGCGTCATATGTTGTTAATGTATTAGAGAGTTCATTTATTCATTTTTTGGTAGTATGATCCTAGCATGAATACCTTGTTAAGTTTAGGTAATTCTTGTTGCTTCGATTATGTTCATTCCCATATGATTCATTATTTCAGTTCTATCAAAGCTCAACTACATATGTGATTCCGTTCTAGGAATAAAAATTTACAGAAGGAAATATATACCTGCTTGTAATAGATTTGTTTGTTCATGGATATATATATTCGATTCCTCTTAAAGTTTCATTTCACAAAAAACATTTCCATAATTAAACCCTACAATCTATTTTCCGAATTCTATGAGGGTATCATATCTTTTATATTTACATACAGGTTCTAAATCCATAGTAGGGGTTACTAAGGGGATGATTCCATAATTTTAGTGTAACTATTCCCTAGTTAAGTGGACTATATATTTCATGAAATCGAACAGCCTTTATCTAGGTTATTGCATGTATACAAACTTTAAAGATTCCACTATAACAATAACCAATTCATCCCATAGAGGCAGAAATATTGAATATGTAGATACGGAAAAAGACTTACAACAATTATTCCATCATTAAAATAGATGCTAGAAACTTTTTCCGTTCATCTATAACAAGTATAGTACATCCAATATAAAATCAATTTAGACTGATAGAGTTTAGAGTAGCATATATGAACTAAACTCGTGGGAAAACAAAGGGAGAAACCACGTTCCTCCCAACTGTAGAACCAGGCAGCCATGATCACTTGCCTGATTCACCCCCTAGGCTAACCATGAGTCCATAAGGGCGAACTTGGAAATACCTCTACAACACTGTCCTTCAATTCAGTCGCTTTTCCCCTTGCCTCACACAATTCCATTATTGATAACAACAAGTGAAAAAAAGGATCAATAGTATCTTTCCCATCATACTTAGCAGCGTCCTGCCTCCTCACATATGCTTATTTGTAACTTGCCTAAGTCTTTTCCCTTCCTTGGGAATTTTTACATATTCCTAAATCCCTAATTCTCAAGGGATTCCAATGGCCGAATCAATGATTTACCACTTGTAAAAATCAGCCCAGGGGTAGTTCCAACATGTTCCCCACTCATGGAGTCATGGTCAGCTACTTTTAACATGGTTGTTCCATTTGTCTTCCTGCAATCAATATAAAATATTATGTTTTTAATCAAGTGTTATTGTCAAATAGTTAGTTGGGTCAAATGAGATCTCTGCCCAACAATCATAATAATTTATTACAATTAACAAATTTGAAATCCGAAATTGCCATAAATGGCAAAAATTTTCCAAATTCGAATTTACCAAAAACAAAACAAATTTCCAAAATATTTTATTTTGGGGGATGTCACATCCTTTCCCCCTTCAATAAAAAACTATCCTCAATGTTCGTTCCTTTCTTGGAATAAGATTGGATGAGATTTCTGCAAATCTCCCTCCAATACCCAAGTGGCCTCCTTGGGACTAAAGTGCTTCCATTGCACCTTTACATGAGCCACGACTCTGTTCCGAAGTGCTATTTCTCTCCAGTCCAAAATGCATATGGGTTCCACCTAGAATTCGCCTTCGGGTTCCACTTGTACCAAGTTCCAATCAATCATATGAGTAGGGTCGTGAAATTGTTTTTTCAATAAAGAAACATGAAATACATTATGAATTCTTAGATTGGTTGGAAGTGCAAGTTGATATGCTATGGGTCCAATTCAAGATAGTATCTCAAAGGACCCACAAAACCTGGGTGGAAACTTGGCACAATTTCCTAATTTCTATGAGCTATTTTGGGCTTTGACTTTCAAGTACACATGGTCTCCCGCTTGAAACTCTAAGTGTCCTCTTTTCTGATCTGCATAGCTCTTATGCATGTCCTGTGCTTCCTTCAAGTTTTGTTGTACCTTTCTTACCATGTTCTCCATTTCCTAGAGCATCTCTGGTCCAACCATGAGTCAGTTAGCCGAGTTATCCCAACTAATTGGAGTCGTGCACTTTCTGTTGTACAGTATATCGAAAGGGCTCAATTTCGCTAAAGTTTGGTACCTATTATTATATGCAAATTCTACCAAGTGTATATATTCCTCCCACTCATTCGGTTTTGTTCTTACGTACATGCGGAGCATATCCTCTATGATTTTATTTTTCCTTTCGGTTTGCCCATCTATTTGTGAATGATAACTCGTACTGAAATTCAAATTGGTATTTAGCTCTGCAAACAATTCCTTCCAAAAGGCGGATGTGAATTTTATGTCTCTATCTGAAATCACCATTTTAGGAATACCATGCAGTCTAAAAAATTCTTTCATGAATATTTCAGCAATGTTTATAGCTTTAAAAGTAGACTTTACAGGAATAAAGTGTGCGGACTTACTGAGTTTGTCGATTACGACCATGATAGAATCATTTTGTTTATGAGTTTTAGGAAAACCTGTTATAAAGTCAAGTGATAGTCTCCCATTTCCATTTTGGTACTAGTAATGGTTGTAATAGGTTGGCTGGATGCTAGTGCTCACCCTTAACCTACTAACAATCTTGGCACCTAGACAAGTATTATGTTGTTTCACCCTTCTTGTTAGGCCAATAAAATAGCTTCCTAAGAGTTGTTATCATTTTTTGGTAACCTGGGTGGCCAAAATATGGTTTCTTATGCACTTCATCGAAGACTGTTAATTTTAACTCTACTGAATCTGGTATGTAAAGTCTGTTTTTAAATTGGAGCAGTCCCTTCCTGTCGATACTTAGATCTAGTTTATCTAAGTTCGCGATATTGTTCGGTAATTCTACCATTATTTTAGTATAGTCTTCGTCATTAATACCTGTCATCCTTATTCTTTGTTCCAGATCACTTTCTTCCCTACTGATATTCATCTCAAATAACCCATGGACTCTTCTTCTTAAAGCGTCTGCTACATTATTTTCCTTTCCCTCGATATGTCCGACCTCGAATTCAAATTCTCTCAAGAAGACTAACTACCTTGCTTGCCTTGCGTTAAGATCTAGTTGGTTAAACATATATTTCACCCTGCTATTGTCCGTTAATAATAGAAATTTTCTACCCATTATGTAGTGTCACCACATCTTTAAGGTGTGTATTACTGCTGCCAATTCTAAGTCATGTGTGACATAATTTCTCTCATGTTCTTTTAATTTCCGGGACTCATAACAAATAATGTGTCCTTCCTGAGTTAGGACACCACCTAGCTCTTCTTTACTTGCATCAGTACATATGGTGAAATCTTTATCTGGGTCTACTACTTTTAGTATGGGTGCCGTTGTCAATGATTCCTTTAGTTTGTTGAAGCTGTCTTGACACTTCTCTGACCAGTTAAACCTAGTTCCTCTCTTCTGTAATGATGTGATAGGGTAGGATATCTTGGAAAACCCTTCTATAAACCTACGGTAATATCTGGTGATTCCCATGAACGACCGTATATCCACTACATCTTTAGGTACCGTCCATTCCATAATGGCTTTTGTCTTTTCTGGGTCTATGACAATGCCCTCTGCTGAAATTACATGGCCAAGATATTGTATCTCTTTTTGATAGAAGTCACACTTGTCAAACTTGGTGTACAGTTTGTGCTTCCTTAATGTTTGCAGAACTATTCTTAAGTGTTCCTCATGTTCCTCCTCCATTTTTGAATAGACCAGGATGTCGTCGATAAATACTACCATGAACTTGTCCAAGTACTCACTGAAAATACTATTCATTAGGCACATAAACATGGCTGGAGCGTTAGTGAGCTCGAAAGGTATGACTACAAACTCGTAGTGTCCATATCTTGTCTGAAAAGTTGTTTTTTTTATGTCCTCGTATTTTATCCAAACTTGATGATAACCGGATCGTAAATCCAATTTTGAAAAGATCTTGGCCCCTCCTACTTGATCGAACAGATCATTTATCCTTGGTAAGGGGTATTTATTCTTAATAGTAATTTTGTTCAGCTGTCTATAATCGATACATAGTCTTAGAGTACCGTTTTTCTTTTTCACAAAGAGGACTGGTGCTCCCCAAGGTGCGACACTCGGTCTGATATACTCTTTTTCCAACAATTCCTATAATTGTATTTTTAATTTTGTCAATTCTGGTAGACTCATTCGGTACGACGCTTTTGAGATTGGGGATGAACTGTGTAGTAGGTCTATGGAAAAGTCTATTTCCCTTCTAGGGGGTAATTTTGGTATCTCATCCACAAACACATCTCTGAAATCACATAGAACAACAAAGTATTCTAACTTTGGCTTGTATTCTTTTTCTGCTAGATTCGTCACTTGTATGGCATAAACTTGACATCCCTTTCTCATACATTTCTTTAGTTGCATCGTTGAAATTTGTCTGACTGATACCAGTTTTGGTATACGTTGGGTTGTCCTAGTAGTACCAGCATCATTTTTATAGCTAAGTATCTTTGTATAACAATTCAATATTGCTTTCTGGCATTCCAACCAATCCATCCCAATAATCATATCGTAAGATCCTAGTGGTAGGATGTTCAGATAGGTCCTTATAGTTTGACCATCTAAGATGAACTCAAAATCCAAAATATAGTTAATTACTTTCCTTTTTGTACCTATCACTAGTTCCAAATGCCATGATTTTGCATGCTTCAGTCTCTTAAGTTTATTTGAATCTACTACCTTTGGAGTAATATAACTTAATGTTTCTCTGGGGTTACTTAAAACAAAAGTTTGAGTGTCATGGATTTTACCTTCGATTTCTATGACCGAGGACTGGTGGTCAGCTTATTGGCCAGCAATGGTTTCATTTATCCAATGTAGTCTCCTACCCATGTCTCCCACTGTCGAGGCTTCTTGCAGATTATGAACAACAGTTATGTTTTCTGAAATCAAATGTGGAGAGTTTCTCCTTAGATGAGGCTCTCCACATTCACAACACTTTAGTGGCTTGCGTGGGTTGTCCCCAAACTTCTTCATTCTCAGGTTTACTGGTTTACCACTGCTCAGCGTATTCGAGTGGTTGAAGTGAGAATCTTTTCTTAGGAAACTTTTTACTGTATTCCGATGAGGATTTGGTTGGTACCCCTTCTTCCACTGGTTCATTCGATCTTGTTTCTTATCCTTCCAGGCTTTGGGAAACTGCACCCACTGCTTATAAAAATGATAGCACATTTGTGCTTTCCTGAATACCTCACTCGAGGATTTGGGGTTGTCAATATCAATCCTGTCCTGGTAGTACTGTGCTAAGCAGCTTAAGAATCACTGGATTTTTACCTTATCCTCTCAGATGTACGGTACGAACCTTAACAGTATGAACCAAATACTGGCCTTCCATTTTAGATTGTAAATGGCCATCCTAACCTTCATGTTGCTGGAATCCCCATGCCTCTACTTCTTCTCCTGTCCTGGATTCTCCATCAAGGATAGTGGGTTTAATCTTTTTAAATACCCCTTCAAGGTGGTCCACTTGTTTTCTTTTTCTTCTCGTTTTTGTTCCATCTTCAGCTGGAGGAATTCCTTCAGATGAACTGTCTCATTTTTCTGTTTTTGGCCCTAAGTTCTTGGAGGCTCTCTTGTTGACTTCTTCATCGTTATTATTTTCTTTTGGGATTTTCTTGGTCACTATACTGCGCAGTAGGACTTCGTTTATCTCTTGTTGTTCTTGTTGTGCCTTATTCAATTTTTCATTATCGGCTTTAAAGATATGTAGCTTAATAATCAGGTTCCTCATTGTTTCCAACACTTTTGTGGCTGAGCTTCTATCACTATTCTGCCTTGTATCTCCAGGAGGTCTTTGCTGTTAATTTTCTTCCATCCTGTTTTTTCCATTCTCATGTGCTGCCATACTTAATCACCAAAAAAGAAAAAAGTTTTTTGATTGTAACCAAACGATTTATTAGTTTTTATTTAAAATAGAATATATACTATGCATTGCAGTGGTCCTATTCAAGCCCAGTGTTGTAACTTTTTCTCTGATACCATATGTAATGAACCTCAAATTTATCATAAAAAAAAATAAAATTATGTGGTACAATATTTACCATTTATATTCGTTTAATCAACTCATAAGGTGGCTACTTACATTTTGTTTTTGCTTTGCATAACCTTATGACACACTAGATCAATACTCTTAAGAGAGGTTTCCATCAAATACAAGTATTTTCTAACTCATACTTTATTATAAAGACTTCAATACAATACCCATATCTACATATACACTAGGATTTGAATTTCAGTTCCCTTGTTTTAATAGAATCGGGCTATTGGATTCTGCGCATAAATTTATGTCCCCGGGAGTTAAATGCTTGTACACTTACCTAACTGTGTCAACATCAGACTTCAAGTCTTGAATGTAGTATGCAACATGAAAGGGTTTAAGGATATTAATGATGGTTTAGGAGTGGTTTCAAAGTGTTTTCCTTTGATGGCTTCATTTTAGTTATGTTACAACTCATCTCCACCATAACAAATTGAACCCAATCAAATTCGCATCATTTTCTACATAACTAAATTAACAAATTCTTCTTCGCTTGTTGGAGTAATGAAACGATAACTTCAAAGACAAAAGTTTTGGCGGTCGATTAGTTTCACTGGACAGTCATGGTTTTACTATTGTTTAACTTCATATCTTCTACATTAAGCGAGGGGCAGATATACCTTTCAGGAGGAGTTTAAGGATCTATCATGAAATTAATTAGGGTCCTACTAACATCAGTCCCAATGACTCTTCCTCCTGTTCCTCCCAATCCTGATGCGCCATCTTTTCCCTACTGTAAGGATTGTACCTTCTGTGCTGTAAAGAGTGGTACTTGTCCTTCTTAGGTTTTGGCAGTCTCATTTCTTCCCTTGTGCCTCCAAAGGAGAGGGTTTTTTATTATGCATTCTTCCATAGGGAAATGGTACCACCTCTGCGCGCAACCTTTGGTGAAGTCGATGTCAATATCCGAGTACCTGGTAAGTTATTTTAGGGGAATGTCATATTTCAAGTTCGAAACAGAGTTTGTTGTTTTGGTTGATACTGAGAAATATTTTTCTTTCTGTAAGCTTTACTGTGGATTTACAGACCCTCTTTACTTCGAATAGTCATGTTCTGAGTCTACGCGTTTCTCCTTTTATTTTCGTAATGACTCTAGAAGAGGTTTTCTTGTTGTATCCATGAGTCACTAATCTTTCCTCTGTGAATCTAAAGTCATACTCTGTGTCCACTATTTGTGTCCCATGGGTTTATTTCCTGTTCAATCCTTTTTTTAACCCTATAACTAGCAACTGTACTTGGGAGTAACTCAGAGTAGTTCAGAAGAGTTTATACCTTTGTCGTGTGAAGGCTCCAGGAAAATAGAGGGTGAATATGGATTCTTAACGTATATGTTTCTCCTCTGTAACTGGTGCATATCATTTGTAGTAAGGTAGTGGTCTATCGGTAATTTATCTCTTGTAGAGTTAGGTTACTCCCCATGAGGACTTCTATTGGCTATGTGTATGATACCATTCTTTATGTTCTTCATTTTTCTTGTAAAGGGTCTTTGTCAAATGATTTATCTCTTGAATTCACAATGTTATTTTTCAAAGTAATTATTTGATTCTGTAAAAAGGGTTTCTCTATATTAATTGTAGGACTCTTCTTATTGCGAGGCTACCCACCAAGAGCTCCAGGACCATTCCCCCTTAGCCAAGTTGATTACAAAGAAAAGCACAACAACTGGAGGGTGCGGCGTTTCAGCCCTTAAGTTAAGTAATCCGACAAAGCTATGGTTATCAATATACCCTTTCGAGTTTATATTTAAGGTTCTACTCCATATTTTACTAATGTTTTTCATGACAGCTAAATGTAGGTATGCCCACTTCATGGCCCAGGTACTGGCCTCTGCTCATCATGACAAAGGTACTCAGGTTCCAAAATGTGACTCTTCCACTTGTTTCTAAAATCACGGAATGGAGGTCACGATTTTGTTCGTAGCTTTCTGTTGTTAAAAGTAACCTTACTCATGCACCGATTTCATGTACCGAATATCTAAGAGTTAATTCCATTTTTTTTTTGTTAAGGTTCCATTTAAGGATATAGATACAGTCGAGCATGTTGTAGGAAATGACTGATATTCTAAAGCTAGAATTTACCGAAAATAGATCTAAGTTTTTTTGTTGTTGGAAAAATCTTGTTGATTTTTCTGAGTGTTTTCTCACCCTGCAATTTATCCCAATCCCGGTTTCAATCACTCCTTATCACTCCAAATGTTTAATTCCCTTTCCCAATATTAATGAAATTTGCAAACATTAATATGCATTAAATATTAAAATGATATTTGACTGAAACACATGAAATAAATAATCTTTTCAATGGCTGTCTTAAAAAATCAGAAATAATATCAGCAAGCACACATTTAATGACACAATAATATTTGGTCAAATGACCCTGGAAAAACCCCAGTGTGGGGAAAACCAGTGAGAGAGAGGAGTTCTTCTTATTTCTTCAATTTCTGAAATTACATATCAGCAAAAATAAAACCAACAGCAAGTACTTATCTCTTCCCTCGATTTTCGTGCTTGAAATTTACGGAAAGAAACACAAACTCAGCCACCTCAAAATCTGTGCAGAGACATCCGTACCGTATGGACTGTACGGACTGTATGGATTGTACGGACTGTATGGACTGTACAGACTGTACGGACTATTGAAAAACGTGCCCAGATTTATGCTGCTGCTGTAAGACGGCTGTACGATCTGTACGGACCAATAAACGTTGTTGTTTGCCTCTAAATTCATGCTGTTGTGCGTCCAAAACAAGTACAGAAAACCCAGCTGTACCAAATCCGTACCGTACGGATTTATATCTCTTGTTGGCTGCCTCGAAATTTGTGCCCAGCTTTTGTCTTGAAAATCGTGCCTCTTCTTTGCTGCAAACCCTTGTTCAGAAAATGGGAAACTTCTCCTTCTCTTGCTCTCTCTCAATCTCTCAATCTCTCCAAGAAAG
>JASDQU010219694.1:2721-17946 GCA_032191745.1 Picea mariana
GGAGTGACTCTAGGGGGTGAGGGAAATAAGAGAATTTAATTAATTAGAGAAATTTTAATGGAGAAATGTAGGGGATGGGTGACACTTGTACGGAGAGGAAATTTTAGGAATTTATTTAAAAAAAAACTTAATTAAATGAGATTTTAGGAAAGTAAGGGACTACAAAACTCTATATAATGAAGGGAGGAGATGGAGGATGGAGTTTTTGGTTTGCGTAACATTACGTTGCAGAAATATCTACTTGATTGACTTAACTTGTGGGAGTTGGTATACCCAGCTCGGTGAGGAGTGGTAGCTCGGCCTTGCGAGGTGAGTTGGGAGCTAGTTGAATCTTTAGATAATGTGTGTGTAGCCCCTTTGTGGCTCGAGGGGGCTAAGGGGGAAGAATAGTAACCCTAGCATTGGCTGGGAGGTACCGGTGAAGTCTCGCCAGTCAGCAGGCAGGAGTTGCATAGAGCATGCAGGACATCATTCAGAGAGGGCGACCAAGAAATGGTACACTCTCTTCATTTGTGTATGATAGATTGTATTAGGACTTATGTTTTTATCTGCATATTTAATGGAGAAGTAAACTGTTTTTTTTTTTTTTTTAATTTGATGACTGAAACTTTTCTTAGCCTAGCTCAATGATTGATTGACTCCCATGGCCTTCATTTTCCCACATGTCTTGACCACCTCGCTTTGTTTCATCGTGTACTTCGTGGTTGTTTAGCATTCGTCCCTAGCTCACCATTCCTTGCCTGAGAAGTCATCCAGGAGCCTGATCTACGGTCGTCGCCTTGGCATTAAAAGACCTATGGATCTCAACACCATGCTTTTCTGTGCGAGGATGATGAGCGAAGGATGCACTTGTTAGCCGTCTACCCTATGGTTTCTTATGCTTGATGGATGGTCATTGTGCCTTCCTGTATTGAGTACTTTCACCACTGTTATAATTCATATCCCCTAATTTTGAGACTATGTTTAATATTTTACTGGATAGTTTAGCTCTACGCTTAATGCACTCCCTTGTAATTCTACTCTGCGTTTTTCTCACCTCTCAATGAAAGATTTACCCGCCACGTAATAGGAATTTTCACATATTTTAGTGTAATGGTGGGGATTATTATGTTGATTGCAAATTTTTTCGCTTGCACAGGAAATTCGTCCCTCTACCTTGCTCGATTTTTATGCCTGAATTTATATGCTTGATTTCAAATTTATTGCCTGGATTTTAATGATTTCAAGTTTTCTGCCTGTGTTTTAAAGATTTCAAGTTTTTTGCCTGCATTTTACTATTTCAAATTTATGGGCCTAAGGGTTTAAGTTGCATTGATATTTGATTTAGATTTATATTCCAGAAATTTCCCTAGGCGTTTAGTTCTTTCTCAACCCCTTTTGTTGTCACCGTCTCGTGATGTGTAATGGACGGTTATAGTCATTCTACAACACTAAATTTTTGAGGGATATCATATTGTAGTTGGCTGCGTCTTTATTTTTACATTGCCTAACAACAATTGCATTATTATTACAGTGTATTCCTTTATGTCAGCCTCATCACGATTTTCCTCCTCATCGCGATCCATTTGTAACCTGCTAGAGATAACATTGCTTTTCTTATGTTCGCATAGCGATTGGACTATGAGCAAATCTCAACCTTATTAAATTGTTGATAGCCAACGTTCCTTACTCACTCACGAGCACCTCCGCCTTCGTTTGATGAACCTCGAATACCAGTATCTCCTTGTTTTCTTCTGGCAGCGAAGGATGCGTCTGTAATTTTGTTTGCCCCCCCCCTGTTTTTTTGGGCGTTATCTATGAAAAATATTTAGGTTACTGTGTTGAGCCTTGCGATTTTAATTACTATCGTGGTCTAGCTAAGTGCCATCTCGATTATCACCTTAGTTCGCATAAGTTGATTTTTCACGAATGCCTATTCTTCAATATAATAGAACTTCTTATACTGTCAAAGATTTTATCGTTCTCATATGAATTTCCACGTGGATTGACTTATTCAGACATTTCATTCAAAAGATTTATGCATCAGTTAGTTAAATAATAAATTTTAATTAGTAACTTTTGTTTAAAAAAAAAAAAATTAAAATGTTTAAAATGTTGGGTTTTTATTAGCCCATCCAAAAGCAAGTAATATATAACTGTTATTCACTAACAACCATTCATTAATCCCTGACAACAAGAATTCCACTCTAGTATATAACAACAAACAACATCGTTGTGCTTTAATGGCTTGGCATGACATTTAATTATAAACAACAATAACTTTAATGTGCACTGATTAGCCTGAAAAGACTTTTAGTTACATAGGCAGGGTAGCATTAAAATCGCATGAATGAGCATAGAAAGGGTCTTTATTGACCACATACTAGCATTAAATTGGCATTCAATTTGCATTGAAATGGCACTCATTTATTGTCAACTACCACTTATATATATATATATAGACCACCATTGCAATTAATCGCCAGGAGATTTTTATATGTGATGGACATGCATGATGTAAGTAATAATACAGAAAGGTGTTACATTAGTAATGACATACATACCAATATAGTCAATATCGTTATGTACAATTAAGTTGTTAAATTAGATTGTATTCATTTGTAATGTAGTCTTGTATTCAGTGTGCAATTCAGACTTGTATTTAACTTACACTTTAGACTTGTGTTTAATTGTAATCTAGCCTTGCACCCAACTTCGAATTGTAACTAAATTATAAGTTAGACCTGTATTAAACCCGTAGTTTAGTCTTATAATTATTGAGATCTGTATCTAAGTTGTATGCTAGAATTGTTTTAATATTAATGTGGATTGTAATTATGGACTTAAGTAGACTAGATAAAATGATACGCATTTAAGGTTAAAATTTTATGGTACATGGATGATTGGATGGTAATATAGACTTGCTCAATTTAAGTTGCATTTAATGATTGTACATTAATGAAAAATTGTGGTTTAGACTTACTAACTATATTTGTAATCAACGATTAAGTTTTTGTGTATTTATTGACTAGTTTGACTTGACGGTGGGTCGGGACCGTTACACATGGTATCAGAGCAGGTTCAACCCGTGACTTGGGATCGCTACAACTTTCGTTGATATTATTTGATTATAATTTTACTAATTGAGTTGACTTGTATTCGGCAGGTAATCATGGTTAGAGGATGTCGCAGAGGCAGACGACGGGGTGCTAGGGGAGGAGAAGCGATGCCTCCAATGACATCCATGCCTGAGGGATCCAACCCCGAGGGAGACTAGCAGATTGTTAGACAGGAGAAGATAGCAGTTGGTGATGTTGTTGGAATGATGAGATATTTTCAGCACATGCCTGAGGCACTGATCAACCGTTTGGACAGAGATGAGGTGACCGCATCGACACCTGCTGAGGTTCCACCGTGCACTTCGGTTGATACTGGTAGCATTCACCATGAACTTGAGAAGGTCAAATTTCCTAAGTTATTTGCTGCCCCGAACGGCGTAGCTGGTGACGCATGGCTGGAGAACATGGCGATGTGCTTTTCACTTCACGATTATACTTCGAACATGAAGGTCCGCATGGTAGTATTTCAACTGAAGGGGAGCGCTCTTTTATGGTGGAAGACACTCCTACCACAACTGAATGTGGACGTCGAAGACGTGTCATGGGAAATGTTCGAGGACCAGTTTCAAGAGAGGTACCTTTTAGAGGAATTCAGTGAGCGTTATATCAATGAGTTCAATGCCTTACGACAGGGTGGCCGTACGGTGCCCGAGTATGAGGCCTATTTTATGAAGCTTCTTGAGTATGCCTCGCACCTTAACACTGAGAAACTTAAGGTCAATAGGTTCGTGCTCAGCCTTAATGGTAGAATATGTGCAAAGGTCAGGATTTTGATGCCTCAAACCTTGCATGATGTCATCCAGAAGGCCCTCATAGCAGAGGAGGAGCTTATCAGTGAGGGTTAGACCAGGACTCCAGTGAGACCAATAGGGAAGGTGTCATCTGGAGCACAGTAGCATCAGACACCAGCTAGACATACGCTGGAATATCGTGGCTTGCAGAGGGGATCCACTTTCACTACACCTCAATGACCGACGCCTCAACAATGGACACCTTATCAAGGACCACAACATCAGCAACAACGTCGACCGTAGTAGTAGCAGTTTAGGCCTGTTCAGCAGAATAGACCAGGATTCCAGGCCGGTGGGCCATCATCTTCTACTTCAGGTACCAGGACTACTAGGCTAAAGAAGGGGTGTTGGACATGTGGGGAGACACACTACCAACGCGACTGCCCAGTGGAGAGGACTAGAGCATCTGGATCAGTCGAACCCACTACTATGGGAGATATGGGAAAGGCCCATCGGATTCATGCAACTATGAATAACCGCTAGGAAGAGAACCAGTCAACTGTGCTTGAGATGACAAGTACCTTCGCTGACCAAACCCTTAGTATTTTGATAGATCCTGATGCTACCGAGAGTTTCATTTCTGGTGTAGTGCTAAAAAGGATTAAGGTAAAGGAAGTAAAACATGATAAGTTTAGCTTCATAGAGATGGCCTCGAGAGCCAAGCAAAGGGTTGGAGGAAAGGTTACGAGTTGTATCCTCAACCTGGGAGAGTTTGTCACCAAGGTCAACCTGTACGTCATGATCTTAGGATCCTATGATGTAGTGATTGGTATGGACTGGTTGGAATCGCAAGAGGCGATACTCAACTGTAAGATGAAATGGTTGAGCTTGGTCGATGATGAGGGATAGAGACGTGTGATTGTAGGTCAGAACTAGGGAGTTTCCCTGAGGTTCATCTCTTCCTTGCAACTTCGGAAGAGCATGCGCAAGGGGTGCAAGCTTTATACGATCCTTGAGTTAAATGAGAAGGGAGTAGCAGAAGGTCTAGAACACCTTCCGGTGGTGAGAGAGTTTGTGGATGTATTTCCGGAGGAGTTACCTGGGATGTCGCCGGAGAGGGAATTGGAGTTTACTATAGACCTAAAATTGGGAACTAAACCAAAAGAGAGAATGCTTTATCAGATGTCGACCTCGAAATTACAAGAGTTAAGAATGCAACTAAAAGAATTGTTGGACCTGGGACTGATACATCTAAGTGTGTCACCATGGGGTGCGCTGGTTATTTTCATACGAAAGAAGGATGGTTCATGGAGGCTCTGCATTGACTACTGTCAATTGAACAAGGCCACAATCAATAATCAGTATCCATTGTCTAGGATTGATGATCTTTTTGATCAAATGAAGGGCATGGCGGTGTTTTAAAAGATCGACTTGCGATCAAGATTCTACCAGTTACGGATTAAGGAAGATGACATCCCTAAGACTGCCTTTAAGACGAGGTTTGGACATTACGAGTTTACTGTTTTACCATTTGGACTGACAAATGCCCTAGGGTTATTTATGAGTTTGATGAATGGGGTGTTCTGCGAGTACTTGGACAAGTTCGTCCAAGTATTCATTGACAATATTTTGATCTACTCTCGGATGATGGAGAAGCATGAAAAGCACTTGCACTTGGTACTACAGTGTCTGTGAGAGAAAAAATTGTATGGGAAGTTGTCCAAATGCTCTTTTTATCAATTGAAGATTCACTACTTAGGGAATGTCATCTCCGACGAAGGCATTGCCATGGATCTAGCCAAGGTCGAGGATATTATGGAATGGCCCGTGCCAACAAATGTCCCGAAAGTGCATAGCTTCATGAATTAAGTAGGATACTATCGATGGTTTGTCGAGGGATTTTCGAAGATAGCAAATCCAATCATGGAGTTGCAAAAGAATAACAAGAAGTTTGTTTGGACCGAGAAATGCATGGAAGCATTTCAGAGGCTCAAGGAGTTGTTGACAATAGCACCGATACTAAAGGTCCCTGACATGGATGTGAACTTCTTGGTATGCACTGACGCATCCAAGGAAGGCTTAGGTGGAGTCTTGATGCAATATGGACGCGTGATCGCTTACATCTCAAGGAAATTGAGAATGCATGAGGAGAACTACACGACGCATGATTTGGAATCGTTAGCAATCGTTTATGCCTTGAAGGTTTGGAGACACTACCTTATTGGAAAAAAATTTGAACTAAACACTGACCACTGTGGACCACACCACATCTTTATGCAAAGCGACCTGAACGCGCGACAACGTCGTTGGACTAAATTGCTTAGCGAGTATGACTTCGAGATTACTTACATAAAAGGAATAGTGAACTGAGTGGCAGACGCATTGAGTTAGAGACCATGCATATTTTCGATGCTACCTCTTCAGATGAATCTACGTGAAAAGATTCTAACTTTACTGCATGACGATGACTAGTACAAAGAGGTCGAGGGTTGTATTGGACAAAACACAATGGTGGTACCATGATTTGAAGGATTTTCATTTGATAGAGATAGTTTATTGAGGTTTAAAAATATGATCTATGTACCACCGAACGACGAGTTGAGGATGATGATCCTAAGTGAGGATCATAGAGCAGTTTACATGGATCACCTGAGAGTCTCGAAGATGAGGGCAGACCTTAAACCCTTATTCTTCTGGAAGGGAATGAAGGCAGACATAGACAACTATGTGGCCATATGTCTAGAATGTCAGTAGGTAAAGAATGAATATAGACACCTGATAGGATTACTACAACCACATGCTTTTCCAGAATCGAAATAGGAGGTTATTTCGATGGATTTTATTGTTGGATTGCCACTGATGGCAAGGAGACATGACTCGGTTTTCATAGTAGTAGACACTCTAATGAAGAGTGCTCACTTTATTCTTGTGCATACAATGTATTAGGCAACTAACATAGCTAGAGTTTTTATCAATGAGATTGCGAGGCTGCATGGCGTGCCTAAGAGGATTATATTTGATCGAGGATTGGTGTTTACTAGATGATTTTGGATGAGTTTCCAAGAGGCCTTGGGAACCCAACTTAACTTTAGTACTGCGTATCACCCAGAGACTGACGGACAGACCAAACAAACAACCCAGACCTTGGTGGACATATTGCGCATGTATGTAATGGACCAACAAAAGTGTTGGGAAGAATTCTTGCCACTAGTGGAATTTGCTTATAACAACATTTACTAGAGCACCATTAAGATGGCGCCTTTCAACTTTCTTTACAGGCGACTGTGTCGGACGCCTTTGAGTTGGGATCGGATTGAGGATAGGGTCCTTGTGGAACCAAGAGTGATCCAAGAAATGGAAGAGAAAATGAAAACAATAAGACAAAGGATTAAAGAAGTGCACGATTGGTAGAAGAGTTATGCTGATGTGCACCGTGTTGACTGTAGTTACGAGGTTGGTGATCAAGTCTTCTTATGGGTTAAATTGCATAAGAGTTCGATCAAGTTTGGAAAGGGAGCTAAACTCTCTCCTAGGTTCATGGGACCTTTCGATATAGTGGAGAGAAAGGGGCCCGTGGCCTATCGACTAGCCTTACCTGATTCCTTGAGGCGTATGCATGATGTTTTTCATGTATCTATTTTGAGACATTATATTAGTGATCCTACACATGTTATTGACATGAGTTCTTTGCAGGTGTCAGACGAGGGGGATCTCATGGCTAAGCTGATCTGCATATTGGATCATCGCATTTGACAGCTATGGCGTCGAATGGTAGAGAAGGTCAAGGTCCAGTGGGACAACTATAGTCTGCACTCGGCAACCTAGGAGGACGCATATCATATGTGCCAGCAGTTTCCATTTTTGTTTGATAGATAGACTTGTGATACTGTGATACACTTATTTCGACATTTTTACTCTGAAACTTTGGGACGAAGTTTAGACCAAGAGGGGGTGTATGTAACATCCCGCTCTGGCACATTGAGTGAACTTATTCTTTGAGGACACTTGCTCACAAGTGATCCAGATTATTATGCTATTAAAACTTTTGATTTTCATTATGAGGCGTTATGGGTTGATGGCATGTTGTTTTACTGCATTGACATAGACAAGTGCTATTGACTCGGTTTTACTGAGTGTGCAGGATTTTGGACCTCGAGAATGCAGAGGCATCAATGGAACCCGTTGGACTCTAGACCGAGTCGGGGAGTGTACCATTGGGGTGTGACTATTTTACTCTGATTTTAGTGTTTCTGATTAGATGATATGATATGGATATATTCTGACATGATTCGTTGATGATGCAAGCTGACGAAATCTTGTTGACCAGACTCACATGTGGAGTAAATGGGTCACACACGACTACCAGAGATGTTGAGGGAGAGGTGTGGACAACAACCCTACCACAACCCACTAGCACTCCCACCATGGCTCAAACTGTAGGTTAATGTTTACCTAGTTTGAGAGGACCCACGATGTCGTGAGGGCAGACTACGACAATCGCTCATGATGATTCTAAGGGGTGCGTAATAAGGTGGGGGCCTTATTCCTTAGAGGCCCTTAGTCTCCCAAAATTTCACCTGGCACAGTATTGACTCCAGTGGTTTTGATGTCTACCAAGTCAGTCAAGAGGCGAGTGGCGCCCTTGTATCATGTAGTGGCCCCTAAAGGGCATGTCGCGCAATGGAAACATATTATGACGAGTGGCACCTTTGGAGCACCTAGTGCGTCTTGAAGGGCACGTCGTGTTTTTGATGATAGATGAATGAACATAGATGGCCTTAGGATCAATAACATGTTAAGAATTTAAAACAAACAAACAAACAAATTTCCCTATTAAAATGTCGCCTAGTATGAAAATTAAGGTCCAGGTCTAAATTATGCTAGTGGTAAAATTTTCCCTTTTTTTATAAAAAAAAAATTATATATATATATATATATATATATATATATAATTAAATTAAAAACAAAATAAATAACGAGTATGATTTTTGTTAAATCTTGTAACACGAAAGGAGTAAGAAATTTAATTTATTCATAAAAAATATGTTGGAATAAAATTAAAAAAGAGGAAATTAACTGTTTTATTATTTTTGATAATTTAAATTATATTAATTAAAAGAGAAAAGGGAAAATGGGTTAAATTCCACACCTGCCTTTTTGAGTTCTAATTAAAAAGGGGAAAGAGGGAAAATCTAAAATATTAGGAAACTAGGAAAAGAGGTAAACATAAAAAAGGGGAAAAAGGGAACATATGGGAAAAAACGGAAAGTCAAACTTAGTAAAGTATCTACCATTTAAGAGCTTTCTAATTTAAACTAAACTAGCAATTTAATAGTGGGGAAAGTCATTAAAACCTGTAAGAGAATTTGGGGACACCTAGGAGTGATTCTAGGAGTGCCTTTAGGGGGTGAGGAAAATAAGAGAATTTACTTAATTAAAGAAATTAATTAATGGAGGAATGTAGGGAATGGCTGACACTTGTACGGAGAAGAATTTTTAGGAATTTATTATTAAAAAAATTAATTAAATGAGATTTTAGGAAAGGAAGGGACTACAAAACTCTATATAATTAAGGGAGGAGATGGATGATGGAGCTTTTGGTTTGCATAATGTTACGCTGCAGAAATATCTACTTGACTGACTTAACTTGTGGGAGCTGGGATACCCAGCTTGATGAGGAGTGGTAGCTCGACCTTGCGAGGTGAGATGGGAGGTAGTTGAATCTCTGGAGTGTGTGTGTGTGCCCCCTTTGTGGCTCGGGGGGCTAAGGGGGAAGAGAATTACCCCTAGCATTGGTTGGGAG
Source organism: Picea mariana (assembly GCA_032191745.1). NCBI lineage: Eukaryota > Viridiplantae > Streptophyta > Pinopsida > Pinales > Pinaceae > Picea > Picea mariana. Next base: position 12,354 of record JASDQU010219694.1, read on the forward strand.
GTATCGGTGAAGTCTCGCCGATTGGGAGGGGGGAGTTGCACGGAGCGTGCCAGACGTCATTTAGAGTGGGCGATCAGAAAACAATATGCTCTCTTCATTTGTGTATGATAGATTGTATTAGGACTTATGCTTTTATCTGCGTATTTAATGGAGAAGTAAATTGATTTATTTATCTTTTTTTTTTTTAAATTTGATGCTTGAAACTTTTCTTAGCCTAGCTCGATGATTGATTGACTCTCATGGAATTCATTTTCCCGCATGTCTTGACCACCTCGTTGTGTTTGATTGTGTCCTTCATGGTTGTTTAGCCTTCGTCCCTAGCTCACTAGTCCTCGCCTGAGCAGTCGGCCAAGAGCCTGATCTACGGTCGTCACATTGGTGTTAAAAGACCTATGGATCTCAACGCCCTACTTTTCTGTGTGAGGATGATGAGCGAGGGACACACCTGTTAGCCATCTACCCCATGGTTTCTCTTGCTTGATGGATGGTCATTGTGCCTTCCTGTATTGAGTACTTTAGCCGCTATTATAATTCCTATCCCCTAATTTTGACTCTACGTTTAATATTTTCCTGGATAGTTTAGCTCTACGCTTAATGCGCTCCCTTATGATTCTACTCTGCATTTTTCTTGCCTCTCAACGACAGATTTACTCGCCACGTAATAGGAATTTTCACAGATTTTAGTGTAATGGTGGGGATTATTATGTTGACTACAAATTGTTTCACTTGCATAGGAAATCTGTCCCTCTACCTTGCTCGATTTTTATGCCTGAATTTATATGCTTGATTTCGAATTTATTGCCTGCGTTTTAACGATTTCAAGTTTTCTGCCTGCGTTTTACGATTTCAAATTTATGGGCCTAAGGGTTTAAGCTACGTTGATATTTGATTTAGACTTATATGTCGGAAATTTCCCCAAGCGTTTGGTTGTTTCTTATCCCCTTTTTCTCTCACCGTCTCGTGATGCGTAATGGATGGTTATAGGCATTCTACAACACTAAATTTCTGAGGGATAGCATATTGTAGTTTGTTGCATTTTTTTTTTTACATTGCCTAGAAGCAATTGCATTATTATGACAACGTATTCCTTTATGTCAGCCTCATCACGATTTTCCTCCTCATCGTGTTCCATTTGTAACCTGGTAGAGATAGCGTTGTTTTTCCTGTGTTGGGGTAGCAATTGGACTGTGAGAGAATATCCACCTTATTAAATTGTTGACAACCAACGTTCCTTACTCACTCACGAGCACCTCTGCCTTCGTTTGATGAACCTCAAATACCAACAATTCCTTGTTTTCTTCTGGCAGTGAAGGATGCGTCTGTAATTTTGTTACCCCCCACCCTTTTTTTTTGGTGCTATCTATGACAGATATTTAGGTGACTATGTTGAGCCTTGTGATTTTAATTACTATCATGGTCCAACTAAGCACCACCTAGATTATCGCCTTAGTTCGCATAAGATGATTTTACATGAATGCCTATTATTCAATATAATAGAACTGCTTTTACTATCAAAGATTTTATCGTTCTCATATGAATTTCCACGTGGCTTGACTTATTCAAACATTTCATTAAAAATATTTATGCATCAATTAGTTAAATAATAAATTTTAATTAGTAACTTTTGTTTAAAAAAAAGAAGAAAAAACAATCTAAAATGTTTAAAATGTTGGGTTTTGATTAGCCCATTCAAAAGGCAGTAATATATAATTGTTATTCGCTGACAGCCATTCATTAATTCCTGACAACAAGAAGTCCACTCTAGTATATAACAATGAACAACATCATTGTACTTTAATGGCATGGCATGACATTTAATTATAAACAACAATAACTTTATTGTGCACTGATTAGCTTGACAAGACTTTTAGTTACATAGGCAGGGTAGCATTAAAATTGCATGAATGAGCATAGAAAGGGTCTTTATTGACCATATACAACCATTAAATTGGAATTCAATTTGCATTGAAATGGCACTCATTTATTGTCAACAACCACTTATATATATATAGACCACCATTGCAATTAATCGCCAGCAGATTTTTATATGTGATGGACATGCATGATGTAACTAATACTACAGAAAGGTGTTACATTAGTAATGAGATACATACCAATATAGTTAATATAGTTATGTACAATTAAGTTGTTAAATTAGATTGTATTCATTCATAATGTAGTCTTGTATTCAGTGTGCAATTCAGACTTGTATTTAACTTACACTTTAGACTTGTGTTTAATTGTAATCTAGCCTTGCGTACAACTTCAACTTGTAACTAAATTATAAGTTAGACTTGTATTAAACCCGTAGTTTAGTCTTATAATTATTGAGATGTGTATCTAAGTTGTATGCTAGAATTGTTTTAATATTAATTTGGATTGTAATTATGGACTTAAGTAGACTAGATAAATGATTCACTTTTAAGGTTAAAACTTTATGGTACATGGATGACCAGATGGTAATATAGACTTGCTCAATTTAAGTTGCATTTAATGATTGTACATTAATGACAAATTGTGGTTTAGACTTGCTAAGTAGATTTGTAATCAATGATTAATTTTTTGTGTATTTATTGACTAGTTGGACTTGACGGTGGGTCGAGACCATTACAAGTTTATTTTGGTGCCTTTCCCTAATGTATATAACTTTGCCTACAAGAATCCTTACCATACAAGTCTACATGAATTCTTGATATACAAATCCAAAAAACAATTTTGAGCTTTTTCCCAAGGTTGGAACTTAGAACTAACATCTCTAATACCAGTGTAACTACCTAGAAGGTTAGGTAGGAAGAATAAAACAAATCATGTCATAAAGCATTGAACATGAAGTATACCTGAATTGTATTCATTACATGACCAAAAGAGTTTTTTTGGGGTATGAAAAAGTAGTCACATTGCATTTACAACATGTTTATAATGGTGATACAAAATTGTCCATGTTACACTCTTCAGGATTGGGGTCTTCATACTCTCTTGGCCTATATTTCTAGATCTCAGATAGTTCCTATTAAAATTTATAGATTATACTAAAAAACAAACATGCAAAAAAGCCTTGTAAAAGGGACTGAGTACATTAACAAAGACAGTGGTATGGGAGTAGCTATTTACACAAATAAAATGATAGGTACTACCCTTGAGACATTCACACTCCTTGCATGGTTAGATAGGCAGAAAATAACAAATCTTTTCATAAAGAATTGAACACAAAGAAGTGATACAAAACTGCCCTAGTACATTCTTCAGGATTTGGTGCCTCATACTGTCTCTTCCTTTATTTCTAGAGCCTAGATAATTTCTACCAAAAATTGTTTAATATACAAAAATGGAAAAAAACACCCTTAAAGGGACTAAGTATTATGGGAGTAGATATTTAGTATTTATACAAATATGATTGGGCGATCTGGATACCTTGATCAAGCACATCACAACATGAGAAATATTGGATTTGTTAATATAATTTGTCAGTGGCATGTCATTGGGGTATGTACCCTTGAATAGATATGATGCTAAGAGCCTATGCTTAGCCAATATCCATGTAAATACCCAGTGGAGTTATTGCAAAAACCTATTCTGTATGGTAATCTTATATATTGTCTTTAGTTATAATTCAGCTAGTTCTTCAATTACGACATAACTACTAAGGTCCATAACTAGAAAATTGAATCCTATATTATACTAATTCTTTTGTTTCAGCCTTCTCTTTAAGTAATAAATGAAAAATTCAAAGAGATGTAGACTTGTAATGAACCTCAAATTTACCAAAAAAACAAATTTCTATGACCTAATTCTATTTCATTTAATCTTATAATTTAAGCAAAGGTAAGACTCATTTCTATCCATAATGACATTATTACGCTAGTCTAGTTTTAATTCGAACCAAAAATCTTATGTGGATAAATTATGTCCATAATTTTATCTCTTCCCTTAACTCTCAAACTACTCCAACATACTCATATGTATATAGGCAACATCTAAACTTAGGTCGAAGAAACCTTTGAGGTTCAGAGAAATAAAGATCAGGGGGAAGCGCAACTACCATTAGATCAAAAGGATCTGGACACATAGAGTTTAACCTATGAGAGGTCGTGCAGGAGAGAAGTCGAATGAATGGTGGAGACACTTTGGGGAAAAGTGTCAAAATTGTGAGAGTCATCGGATCCAAAAAGGGTGTGCAAGGTTTAAACCTCATAATAGCAGAAGGACTAGGACTCGTCAAGTCCTAAAAGCATTGGGACCATCCAATTTGGAGGACATATGTCAAAGATCCAATCCCATCGGGGATTTGGACACTAGGGAAATGGGAGTGAAGACTCTCCCAAATTCTCGAAAGGAGAAAGCCAGGATTGATCGTGACAATTGATCATCTCAAAAGGATCACAACTGTTGATCATGGCTAAAAGATTGCAGTCGTCCATTGGAGGGACACATGGTTGCCAATTCGCATTTCGGCACCCAGGAAACCAAAGGGAGAGACCCCTCATTTTCGTAAGTCGTAAAATCCTAGTATACGAAAACCCCAAATCGGTTTAGCGTGAAAAAGGTTTCCACGTTTCGACACCCAGGAAACCGAAGGGCAAGATCAATTGTCTCCACAAGTCACAAAATTATGGTACACGAAACCCCGAATGGGTTTAGCATGAAAAAGGTTTTAGGCGTTTCAACACCTAGGAAACAAAAGGGCAAGATCCCTTGTCTTCGTAAGTCATGAAATCCCTGTACACGAAACCCTGAATCAGTTTAGCATGAAAAAGTTTTTCAACGTTTCGGCACTGGGGAAACCAAAGGGAAAGATCCCTTGTCTTCGCAAGTCACGAAATCCCGGTACACGAAACCCTGAATCGGTTTGGCATGAAAAAGGTTTTTGGTGTTTCAACACCCGGGAAACCAAAGGGCAAGATCCCTTATCTCCGCAAGTCATGAAATCCCGGTATATGAAACCCCGAATCAATTTAGCGTGAATAGGTTTTGGCATTTTGGCACCCAAAATTCTAAAGGGCAAGAAGATGCAGGAGTCCCAAAGCCCCGAAACGCAAAAGATGTAAGTGTTGGTTCAGGACAGAGGAGAGCAAGGTTATAGTTTAAGAGATGTAAAATCTTTTGGGGTGGTAAAAAAAAAAACCGTCATTCTTGCTGAGTAAGGGTCTGTTATTGAATGACTCCTCAGAAAGGAATTCAACCATCATATATTTTGTCGTTACGAATTCCAATTTTTTTTACTAAGGTTTAGTTAGAATGTTGTTCTCTATTGTTTTTCGTAGTTGTTGTCTGTACAGTCTGAGTTCTTATGCATTGTATGAAATCTATGCATTTCCAACAGCCCACATCTTTTGAATCACATCTCAACAAAATAAAAGGGGCTCTAGAATATTAGTCTGTTGTACAGATATCAAGAAGGATACAAATATATGCATATAATCCTATTAAATGTGTATCCTGGTAATACATCGATACTTTAGTGATGTTATTTCTTTGCATAACTTATTACTAAAATATACAAGTACTCAGTCATTGTCATTCCTCTTTATACATCAACATTTCTTAGATCATTATCATCATTTTAACAGAATCCATACAGAGAAATGAAAAGGAA
>JASDQU010219695.1:1519-12503 GCA_032191745.1 Picea mariana
CTCGTTCTTTCCTTCCTCTTTCTTTATTCCTTTTCCTTTCTAATTCCATTTCCATTCTCTCCCTTTCTTGTCTATCAGCTTCTGACATTGCAAAGAAGTTTTCTGTTGTATAGTCAGATATTTCTGTTGGAAAAAGAGGTTGTCCTATTTGTTCAAAAATAGTTTTCTTTTCTTTTTTCTTTCCTACATAAGATATTTCTGATTGTATTTGTTTCTTATTTACTTCATGAGCCAATAGAACTTGTCTTTCTATGAGAGTTAAACTTTGTCCTGAACGTTGTTTTTCCTCTAATTCTTCCAAAGTGATTTTTCCAGCAGTTGGTGTAGTAGATTTGTATTTGTTAGTTGTAGATGTTCCTACTCCTACAGACGGTTGATTAGTTTTTTTGGGGGGGGTTGTTTTAGAAATCTGCCTTTATCATCCCTAAGTTTAGACATAAAGAAACATAACTTAAAATTAATTCTATGTTGTGTTTTTTTTATTTTATGTATATATGTTTTTTTTTTAATCCTATCTCTAAATGTGCCTCCCCGGCAACGGAGCCAAAATGTTAGGCTCCAATCTACAGATGTAAATTAGAGTACAAATGATTGTCAATTCGGTGTTTGTAAGACTTAGAGGCACATCCAAAATATATGGATTTAGAGATAGCTTTTATATTTAATGGGAATAAACCAAAACCTATTCTAAGGGATGAATATGGAAGAGATGCTAAGATTCTATTCATAAGTCCTATTCATAGATCTCATAACAGTAATCATCAATTGTTTTCCTAAAGAGTATCAACAGTAAGCATTCAAGAGATGTTCGAACTAGTTCTAGGACTTATCAAATGCTAGAAGGACAAAACTCTTATTCAAGAGATGCATTCATTGTCTTATTTCATTCATTCATTAGCAAATATCATCAAATTAAATCAAAAGTACTGAAAGCGTAAATAACTCAAAAAGCATTCATGACTATCTTAATGCTTGAAGGCAAACCACACATTGAATTCTTATTCAAGAAATCATTCACAATATGAGTAAGGCTTTGAAAAATTAAGAATATGACTTAGCTATGGAATTCATCTAACTACAAAAAGATATGAATAAAAATCATCTACAACAAGATCTAATCTAAAACATGTATCAAAGATTACTTGAAAAGAACATAAAGAAAGAGTGTACTAGTTTGGCAAAGGGGGCCCTCCAATGCTTCACTGGTACACTTGAGTTGTCTCAGATAAGAAAGAGCTCCAGTAGCATTCACATCATCATATCATAGGCATTATCAAGAACAAAACACATAACTGATCTCAAAATTGCAAATTCCAAAGTTTCTTCATTCACATTCAAGGTTGTCATACTATCTATGCTTTACAGTATTTATACAAGAGTTTTAAAACTAAAAATGCTAATAAATCTCCTAAATATCATGATCAGATCCATAATATATTCTAGGAAGGTCAAATGCCTCCTTCATATCCATAATATATGGCCAAATCCCACGCAAATCCAAAACTGTCCATGATTTAAGGCTAAAACGGGGTATTTTCTGTTGAAGTGGCCCTGTTTGACCAGCGTTGACCGGACATCTGGAAGGCTTAGATATCGAAGATGATAGCTCATTATCCATCCTTGTACATCAAGGAGCATGACCCAAGTCTTAGATTTCGCCTAGGTGTCTTGCAAGTACACAAACCTAGGAGCAATTACGGGATTTAGTTAAATCCTGTAATTTCTGATAAATTTTCAATTTTAATGCCAAAATTTAGAAAACTCAATTCTTAAGCTAAAGAATGATAAATATACCTTGCATAAGCTGTTTTATGGAAAATATGGAATGAAATGAAGGCAAAATGGATGGATATAGAGGAAAAAGTGTGGTCTATAGAGTAAAAAGGAAGCATAAAAATGTACTCAACAGAAGGTTTAGCCTCTTTGAAAAGTTTTTGAATTATTTCTGATTCTATGGAAGCTTTCCACATCCCTACTAGATATGAAAGACGTTTTCTTCGGATGAATTCAGCCGGGGAACTTGTTTTTGTTTCTTTCGGAATGCTAACCAGAACTTTTGGAGTCGACGATCCCTTCTAGACTACTAACATAGTTAGAATCCCACCTCGTACAGTATGAGACCTTATGGCTCAAGGGCAAGAGTGGATATACCTACCATCCCTAAGCTACCTAATATGTCTGCTACCCTCACAGTATCCCTAGGTCATTTTTCCTGTACAACTACCTATCTCTTCGTTGGTTCAGGCACACAGTCAGTTAGTCCTAGTTCAACCATCCCTTTTCAAATGGCCCACTCTACGATGGTCCCTCGTGCTACGACTATTCCCATCATGAATATAGTGGTTAACCATGATCCCATTGGTACATCAGACTCCTCTAGACCTACCCCTTCCCTCCCCCTTGGGTATCATACTTTCAACCCTTCTGCTACCATCCATACCCAAATTCCATTTGGAGTACCACTTGGGCATAATATCTCTACTAGTTATGTTCCCACACCTTCCCAAGTCCTCTCCGGAGGGTCTTATCCACCTCTTCATGGCATATCTGGCCCTAGTGGCTCCAATACAATTGGAAGCACTCATTATCTACTCACTTTTGGTTACCAGATTCTTGTTGGAGGGCAATCTTATGCTGGGGGGAAACCTCAATTTGGGGGTCACACTCAAATTGGGTCACCTCCTCCATATGGAGGAAATTATCAGGTTGGAACTTATAATTCACAATCTGAGTCGAACACGTCAAACTTGTTAGCTCATCTTTGGAACCTTCAAGGAAACCCACAACCCTCTGGGGGGAAACCTTCTCAAGCTAGTGTTTCGGTACCCCTTAACTATGGTCAGCCATATCCAGGTTCTTTGAATCCCACTTGGGGCCTAAACGTTCGGTCCAACACCCTTTTCCAAGGGAACATCCCTAACCAATCCAACCTCATGAGCTACATGCCTCCCCATCACCGGCCGAATCTTTCAGGACCTACGCCCTATGCGCAGACTGCTTATGGTCCTACTAGTATACCGACGGGGCTTCCTCCCCAAAGTCACTAGTATCCTCAAGTTAATAGACAATTTCCTTTTTTGGCCACTTTGGACCTACCCGATTTGTCTAGAATTTTGAATGACCCTATCCATCACTCTCCTCATTGGCCTGTCATACTAGCCAAATTACCATCAGACATTCCTAAGTTCTATGGTAAACCAGGAGGGAATCCAAACAATCATGTAATGACTTTCCACCTTTGGTGTTCATCCAACTCTTTGATGGATGACTCCATTTGATTACGTCTTTTTCAACGAACTCTCACGGGTTCAGCGGCGAAGTGGTATATAGAACTACCACGAGGCTTCTTCGTCGAATTTAATACCCTAGCCATGGATTTCCTCACTCACTACCAGTTTCCAATCCATTATGAAATGGGAATCAATATTTTGAGTTCTTTCAAGAAAAATAAAGCCACTCATATCTCTAATCACATTCATGAGTGGCGGCGAAGACGACGTTTAATCAAACTTGATCTTCCCGATCAATTATTGGCATAATGGTTCACAAAATCCTTTGTGAATGACATCTCTCGCGACATTTCTATGGGTGGAGTTGTCATGGAAGAATAGACAATCATTCGCGCCCAATGCCTCGATCTTGTTTATTCACAAACAAGTACTCTTTATGATTTTCTCCCTGACAGGCCTCGTCCTTCTACCACGACCACCTCAACAACCCTGACAACTTCTCATGTTGTTGATGGTGTGATAGGTACTTTCCATGATCAACCTCAATTTATGCAAACCTCTCACACCAATCCTAAATACCATGCTTCTAATGTTCAAACTGCTCCAATGCCCACTCCTCCCACCGATAAAACTTTATAAGTGAACGTTGTTCAATCGAATCCTACCAGTAAGAATAAATCTAAAAAAGGGAAGGGTAGGAATAAGGAGGATAAATATAACAACCCACATTCCGACAAGACCAAGTCACAACCTCCTAATGATAAGGACAAACACAAACCTCACTATCCTTGCCTTATCTGTGGTGATGATCACTACACGAAGGACTGTCTGAGACGTGCCGAGGTCATGAAGTTCCTTCAAGGAACCCCAAAACCTTCTACACTTGTCATCTTGTATCAACCCTTCCCTTCTCAACAACAGGCTCAATTGGTCATCCATGATCAACCTTCTTCCTCCACTACCTCCTATGTACTTATGTGTACCGGTGATTCAAAGAATAATGACATCACACTTACCACTCGTGCCAAAGATTACTCTTCCTCTAAAGATAAAGTTGACGATATACCACCTTCTTTGGTTCAACAATATCCCTTGGCTCCACCTTCCAACAATCCTCTTCATCTCGAATGACCGAACCTCGATACAATCCTTCACTCTCCTCCCAAGGGCGTGGTTCGAAAGTATTCTTTCAATCCTCATGTGCGTGCTACCCAAAAATACAGTATTGTAGAGGATATGGTGCAAGTGCCGTCCATGATGTCAGCCTTCAAATTCCTTCATAGTTGTCCTACATAACAGAAGGCACTGTTAAAATCTAATGGTGGAATCGAACCTACAGATACGAATTTAATAATATTTGACTTGGAAGATCACATTCCGAGGTCACCCCCTCAGCTCGCATTTCAAATACAAGTTGTTGTCACCGACAAGAAATTTTTTAGAACAATTATTGATGAGTGTGCCTCAACGTGTGTCATGTCTATTTCCTGTTGGAAACCCATTGGCTCTCCTTCTTTAATTGAATCACACAACACACTCAAATCCTTTAATGGCTCTGGCTTTAAACCCTATGGTGTACTCCCTTCGTTGCCTATTACATTAGAAGGAAAATCGGTCAACGTTGAGGTTGAGGTCTTTGACGCACCTCTTGATTACAACCTTTTACTTGGCCATAGATGGATTGATTCCATGCGTGCACTCATGTCTACTCTTTTTTGTATCGTGCATTTTCCACATCAGGGAAAATTAGTTATAGTAGATCAATTGGCCTTCTTTAACTCAGATACACATACCAACAATGTACCTTTCATTGCAAAGACACCCCCTGGGTAGGAGAATGTTAGTGTGGGTCTACTAAAATATTCAACTCTGATGGGTACATTTCCGATCCCACCACCTGATGTTCTGCCTCCTTTGGTTGCCTCGATTAACATGATTTCCACCTTTTTCCATGAGACTCCTGTGTCTTTTGACCCATGGATAGAACCCAAACCCAGTGATTATCTTCACTATGATGACTAGATGCCTTTAAGTCTGGTTGAATCTGCTTACCAAGCCATTCAATCGACTGACCCTTCTACTCCCTCTATCGGTGATTCGTCTCCTGACCTGTTCCACATTATTTTTCCCATGGACGAGATGATTATGTTGGTTATGCCGATGGAAGATAACCCTTGGGATGATGGGCATCATTGTTCCATTATCTTTCTCGAACAACACACCATTGAGAGCTACCAACGGATCTCGACTCCATTGACCATTGTCGTTATTTCTTCTGTTCCTGAATTCACACACGATGTGTTATATGAAGGGAACTTAAATAACATTTCACCCACCATCCCCCTCGACATATCTATTAAACCTGGAGTTGTCAAAAATGTCCACATCGGAGCTTCATGTTCCACCGATGAGGTTGTCACATATAAGTCACTTTTTCAAGAATTTTGTGACATCTTCACGTGGAGCTACAAAGAGATGTCAGGTATTGACCCTAATATTGTTGTACACAAAATTAAGACCTACCCGTGTGCTAAACCCATCCGGCAGAGACTTTGCCCGGTCCACCCCCATAAAGAAGCTGCTATCAATCTTGAATTCGAAAAACTTCTTAAAGTTGGCTTTATTTATCCTATGGATTGGACTAATTGGGTATCCAATCTAGTTCCGGTTAACAAGAAACAAGGTATGATCCGTGTTTGTGTTGATTATAGGGATATCAACAAAGCTTGTCCTAAGGACAACTTTCCTTATCCCTTCGTCGACCAAATCATTGACGATTGCACCGGAAGTGAAATATTCTCTTTGATGAACAGTTTCTCTGGATATAATTAAATCAATATATTACTCACGGATCAACACAAAACCACTTTCATTTTTCCTTGGGGCACCTTTGCCTATTGGAAACTACCCTTTGGTTTGAAGAACGCCGGTGCGACATTTCAACATGCTATGTCTTACTCTTTCCATGATATTAAGCATATTGTACAACCATATTTAGATGACGTACCAGCACATTCCATGCATCGTAGTGATCATCTGACCCACCTTCGAGCCATTTCCCTTCATTGTCGGTTCTATCGTATACGATTAAAACCACATAAATGTGTCTTTTGTGTGGAGTCTGGCTGACTCCTGGGATTTATTGTGTCACTTCAGGGGATCATGGTATATCCTTTGAAGGTCAAGGCATCCTCAATCTCCCTCCTCCTTCCTCACTTCACCAGCTACAAAGTTTGCAAGGGAAGGAAAACTTTCTACGTCATTTTATCCCAAACTACGCTGAGTTAACACTTGGATTTACTTGACTACTAAAGAAGGGATCTGAGTTTGTATGGGACACCACTGCAAACAAAGCCTTCAATGCTTTGAAACTGATTTTAACCTGTACCCTACTCCTTTTCCCACCTGATTATAGTCGAGATTATTTCCTTTATCTGGCTAATTTAGACTCTAACATTGCCATGGTTTTGGTCCAAGAAGATGATTTACACGCCGAACATGTCATTCATTATTTGAGTCATTGTCTCATGAATACTGAAGCCAAGTACTTACATGTTGAAAAACTAGCCTTGGCAGCTGTTCAAGTTCTCCAACTTTTCCGTCACTATATTCTACTACGCAAGACCACTGTAATTTCCGATCCCTATGAAACACATTCTTACACGTCAATTTCTAGGGGGGAAATACTCCAAATGGATAGTGATTCTCTAGGAGTCTGACTTAGAATTTGAATGCGCTAAGTCCAGGAAATCCTTGGTATTTTCCGAACTAATATGTGACCTTCCCTGCACTGAGACAAAAAATGTAATAGAAGATTCTTTACCTATCAAATCCATTTTTCTGATTAGTTTTGATGACCTTTGGTATGGAGATATCATTATTTATCTCCATACCCAAACTTTCTGGCCCGATTTCTCTAGCACTGACCATCATCGTATACGCTATCAAGCACGTCAGTACATTATCCTTGGTGACACTCTCTATCGCTGTGGGGTTGACTCCACTTTTCGACACTGTCTCACCTATGATGAAACCGAGAAAGATTTGAATGATGGCCATTTTGGAGCATGTGGTGGTCACATGTCTGAGTATGCTATTGCCCAAAAGATCTTACAAGCCAGATGTTTTTGGCCTTCTTTATTTAAAGACTGTATTATTTCCATCTAAAAATGCCACACTTTCCAAACGTACAACAACAAAATAAGATCACATCCTGCTCCTTTACACCCTATAGTTTCCATTGGAACTTTTGTGAAATGGGGAATTTATTTCATGACCTGTAACCCTCACTCGACCGGGGGGCATGGATACATTATTGTAGCCATGGATTATTTCATGAAGTGGGCCAAGGCAATGCCTGCATTCGACAATACTGGAAAAATTATAGCCCTATTCATACTCAATCATATCATCACATGATTCAGAATCCCACAAGCTATCATCACCGATCACGGTAGCCACTTTTGAAATTTCATGATGTCCAAGATTACCGAAAATTTGGGTCTTCGACACAAAAACTTGACCCCCTACTATCCATAGGCCAGTGGCCAAGTTGAAGCGATAAACAAGGTTCTCATCACCATGCTTCGGCGGATAATAGGAACTCACAAGACAAGTTGGCACACGATGTTGTTTTCAGCATTATGGGCATATCAGACATCCGTAAAATCCACTACGGGATTTACCCCTTTTCAGTTAGTGTATGGTATCGAAGTTTGTCTACCGATTGAATGTGAGATACCTTCATTAAAGCTAGTCATTGAAATTCTTCCTCACACCTCTATCGAAGAAGAGCATCTATTGTATCTCATGCGACTAGACGAAACCCGTCGTGATGCCACCCTAGTTATTGAAACCCAGAAGAAATGCGTAAAAGCCCAATACGACAAACATGTCAAACTGCGTGTTTTCTTCGAAGGTGATCTGGTTCTAGTTTATGAACAAGATCATGATTTACTAGGAGCCATAAAATTTAAGGCTATGTGGCGTGACCCTTATATTGTTAATTGAGTGTTGGAGAAGGGAGCTTACGAGTTAGTAGATTATGATGGCATTCTTTGCATGGGTGCTTGTATTTTTATTGTATCATACTTTAGTGTGCTACTTTGTGTTCTTTTCATTACTTGGTTTCGACCCCCAACTGCTTACCTTGCATTGTGCTTGGTTTCCATATGTCGACATCTTCTCTACCCTACATTGGCTTCACCGATGTTGCTAGTCGTAGTACTTAGAACCTAGCTTCTGCTGCTTGGGAAATCTATGCACCCACGAATGAACTTATCAGTCTACAAGGTGTTTACCTCGGTCGGGCAACCAATAATATCGTAGAATATATCACAATCATTGAATTGTTGACCGATGCTATTTCACTTGGGATTCGAAGAATCGTTGTACGACTTTATTCATAGCTAGTAGTACTACAATTAAGTAACAATTATACCATCTGAAGTCCTACTTTGTTACGGGTATATTTACGAATTTGTCTCTTGAAGCGTTACTTTGATTATATTGAGTATCAACACATTCCTAGATGTCTAAATACATTAACTGATGCTCTAGATAATTATGTGTTAGACAAACATTTGAGACATTTATAAATCCAATCGTGCATTACACGTAGTATATAAAAGCAAAGTAACCTGGTAGAAGCCTCATATATATATATATAATGAAAATGTTTTACAAAAAGTGTTTTTCCATCAAGGACCAAAATATCAAAATATGGAGCCCATGGCTCCTACAAAATAGCATCATGGATGATGCTCGCGATAGCACACTACTGCCCATGCTACCATGTGAAGTAACCCATTAAGTGAGCTGGACACGCCTACAATATGGCATTGATAACGCTTTGGGACTTCCTCGATCGAGATATCGGGAATGCCTGCTGTCAAGCCTTCTACGTTTTGCTCCATCGCCTCATAGTCGCCGGCATCCCACCCTGCTACCAAACCTACCTCTCCTTGCCTATGAATTGGAGATGTGCTTGGAGGTCGATGTGGCCCTACATCTGTATGGTCAATTTTTTTTTGATTATTCTTTAGATAAAAAACACACACACAAAAAAAACATCTAATATCATAAAAACCACAAAACACTTTAAAAAAAATAAAATGTGTATTTCTTACCTAGATCTCCCCACCGAAATCCCTCAGGGAGAACCAAGTCAGGATCACCCTAAAAATCTAGGCTGGCATAAGCATAATCATCAATCATCAAGATTTTGGGCCTTAGCCAGTCAAAAAATACATCATTGTACTTGATAATAGGGCCCGCTATGTGCCGAGCCATAAGGTCACACCACCGTTTCATTCTTGGGTCTCGTGGGGCTAGTATTCCCCACTCTACCTATAGCCGCAAATGTGGGACTCTTTCTAGGAAGAAAGATACTAAAATGAACCCATACCCAAACTTCTTTAGGTCTCCTCTCTTTCTTTTTGTGAGTTTTTTCTTCATACTGTGGAGCACACCGTCACACCAGTTGAATACTTGTTGTTCCAGACATTCAATAACATATATAAAATAAATCTAGAGTGCCATGTGTGGCAACGTGCTCCTTGCCATCCGTGCAATGGTAAAAAGGATGGTTCTGAGGGTTAGATCCCGCACACCTCGGATAGCCACTTTGCCTTTGTTCCTTTTGACATCAGGCTCACAGTGCTGACATATATACTCACTCATCGGCAAGCCGCCTCCTTGACTCCCTGTCAGAGTCACATGCACCCCATGATGGGATAACCTCGTCAGAAAGTAAATATCCTCAATGTCCAAGGCAATGACATGAACACCCACATGAAATACTTGTTGTTCTATGTACCACATATGGACTAAGTACTCTAATAGTCTCCGTTGGGCTCTCATGCCCTGGATCTTGAAAATTTTCAATAGGCCACATTGCCGAAGAGCATCAATGGTTCTTGGATTGTTCAATGCCATAGAGTCATCATATTCATGCTCACGTTCTCTCCATTACAACATCTTTGCAATCAAACACCTGCATGGAAGTAAGAGAGGACAATTAGCAACTTTATCTAGCCTTTTTTGGAATTCTTTTTCGTAAACTCTTTCTTTTAGTTTTTGGTTTTCAGCCGCCGCAACTGAGCTTCAATTATAATGCGGAATTTCCACAGAATAGCCATAGGAAACCTACGAAAATCCTTGATTTCTGTAGGGCTCGATCTAGGTCACCTGCGGCGACCCAACGCATGCCTACCGGCCCAAAAATCACCCAACAAATCATCTTGTGACCACCAAAAACCAATTTTAAACCATTGAAAAGGAAGAAGATGAAACACTTACTGTTTTCCCGGAAACCATTCTCCAAATGATCACCTGATCTCCTTGCAATTGATCACCCAAGAAAGGGGTGAAATGGGGTTTTTAGACAAGTTCTTGACCAAATAAAAATGAAATGGTAAAAAAGAGCACTTACTCTTATTTATTTCATTTTTCACCTTTTTTCATAATATTTTATATTATATAAATGTGTTTGGTTATGAACCTTCAAAACTAATAGTCTTGTAAGTGTCTTGTTTCTTGCAGGAAGGAGACTAGAGTCTTAATTGACAGAGTATGAATCTTTGTTCCGTAATTTATTTTTCTCTTTGTTACACATATTGATTCTTTTTAGGGTTTTTTAGTAAAACCTTGAGCTCACTCTTCGTTCGTTCTCATGCTCGAAAATTTATGAGAACGTAACTGAGTATACTTTTGTTGTATTTTCATACTCGTCTTGGTAACATGAAAAATGACAC
>JASDQU010219696.1:4917-26944 GCA_032191745.1 Picea mariana
CTTCTCTAGATCTACTACTATGCCCTGCTCTGAAATAATGTGTCCCAAGTAATGGATCTGCTTTTGATAAAAGTAATAGTTACTCATCTTGGAATACAAGTGATGTTCTCTCAGTACTTGCAACATCAGTCTTAAGTGATGTTTATGCTCCTCTTCAGACTTAGAATAGATAAGTATTTCATCCAGGAATACTATGACAAACTTATCCAAATAATTTGTGAATATGCCATTCATTAAGCACATGAATACAATTGGTGCATTGGTCAGTCCAAATGGCACCACTAAAAATTCATAATACCCATACCTAGTCCTAAAGGTGGTCTTATGAATGTCTTATTCCTTGATTATTACCTGATGGTATCCTTCCCTCGGGTCAATCTTCGAGAATACATTTTATCCTCTTAGTTGATCAAAGAGGTCATCAGTTTGGGGTAGAGGATACTTGTTCTTTATAGTGTACTTGTTCAGCTATCGGAAGTCAATACACAGCCTCAAGGTTCCATCCTTCTTTTTGACAATAAGTACTGGTGCTCCCCAAGGTGAAACACTTGGACGTATGTACCCTTTCTTCAACAATTCCTCCAAATGAATTTGTAATTCTTTTAACTATGGTATGCTCATTATGTAAGGTGTTTTTGACACCGAGGAAACTCCTAGAAGTAAATAAATTAATAAATCTATCTCCCTTCTTGGTGGCAATCCAGGTATTTCTTGGAATAAATATTCAAATTCCTGTAGTACCGAGAAATCTTTGAGGCTTGGCCCCCTTGTATTATCTGACTCTTCCACATGAGCTGCATACAATTGACATCCTTTCCTAAAACATCATTTTAGTTATAAGGATGAAATCTCCCTTATAGAGATGGGTCTTGGAATTCCTTTCACAATGTTATGTTTTCCATTTCCATCAAGACATGTAAATGTCTTGTTATGACAATGTAGGACAACATGATTCATTTCCAACCAATCCATTCCAATCAGAATATCATAAGACCCTAATGGTATGAAATTTATATCAATACTAGTATTCATGCCATTAAGACTTATGGAACAACTTCTGACCATATCATGGATTCTTCTTTTGGTCCCAATGGCCAACTGAACCAAACTTGCTTTTCCAGGTTTACTTTTCTCCAAATTTAATCTATCCACTATCTTAGGATCAATGTGGCAATGACTTTCTCTTGAATCAATCAAAATAGAAACTGGTTGATTTATGATCTTACCTTCCACCTTGACTCTATTGGACTCGTACTCTGCTTGTCGATCATCTAAAGTTGCATAGATTCTTCCCATATCTTCAACTGTTGTAGCCTCTTGGAGGTTTTCAATAGTCTTCACTTTGTCCTTTCTATGTGGGCAATACTTGTACAAGTGATCTTCCTTGCATCCCCAACATTGGATTCGTGGTCTTCCCCTTTTTCCCAAGGAATCTTCTTTCTTGAAATCTCCCTTAGCATATTGATCTTGATGATTTCTATTAGGCTCATTCCTATTGAAGGGAGGTTTGAATCCTTTCCTCCTCTGATCGAACTTTGCATTTTTCTTATTCTTCCAATACTTATGCAAGGATTCTCTTTCCTTGCCTTACTCATACAAGTATTTAGCATTCTTGATGGCCTCAGTCTAGGTCTTGGGTTCATCATACTTGATATTTTTCTTATAAAAGGATGGCAGTCCACTTATAAATCTTTGTATTTTCACTTTCTCATCACCAATGAACCTGACATACTTTAACAATCACAAGAACTTCTTCTCATACTCTGCCATGGTCATGCTTCCCAACATGAGTTCAAATAACTCCTACATTTTATTTTCATAGAAATGCTCTGAGAGGTACTCCTTCTGGAAGTACTTCTTGAACCACTTCCAAGTGATCCTAATTTCATTAACATGTTCCACTTGCCTCAGTTGGTCCCACCACATTGCAACTTTCTTATGTAAATGGTAGGTGAAAATCTTGGCTTCCAGGTTGGACGAATATTTTTACAAGTAAAAATATCTCTGGAAACCAAGCAACCATGCTTCGATGTCATCTTCCCTTTCTCTTTCACCATCGAAGTAAGGTGGCTTGAGCTTCATCAACTCTCCTTGAAAACTATCTACCTCTTGTTTCCTTGTTTGGTGTCTAACAAGATACACCTCTAGACTTCTTACAGGATCATCCACTACATAAAATTTTATTTCTGAGTAAGGAGGTGAGTGGTGTCCATGATCTCTTCTAGCACTTCTGGAATAACCATTTGTTCCATGATCATCCCTTCTTTCATGGCACCTTCCTTCTTCCTCTTATCTTGAGTTTGATCCCTTCATCATTTGTCTCTACAATTGATTTAAGATCTACAACACTATCATGACTTTTCTCTCTCATCAATATCTCGTTGTCTGCTTTGTAGCTCTACACTTCCATCTTCAGGTTTCTTACCGTTTCTATTAATGTTTCATGTTCTCCTTTTCCTTTACGTCTGTTGGACTCTGTCTCTGCATTACTAACTCTGGTATTCTAGCCTTCAGCCTCCTTATCATGACTGGAGGCTCCCTCGCCCTCTTCCATTTCATCAATATGGATCCTGAGATGATGTTCTTAAGCCCCTTAATTATGCAAAATGTGCAAGCGACCATTTTGTTAGAATTATACATATGATAAACAAAATTGCCAAACCATACTACATGTATCTTTTTTTTTTTTTTTTCATGGAGACCATATTCCCATTCTCCAAAAATAATAGTGTCCTATTATCCTTGGCTGAAACATAATCTCATCCTGTGCAGGTGCTTCCTTCAAACCACCTTACTAGGTGACCATGACTAGAAACCATGTCTAAATCCTTCCTTAAAACTTTTATGTCTCAAAGAGCACCAATTCAAACCTTATCCCTCCTTCCCTAGCCTCTCAATCTGCATATGACCACAGTCATGAGCCTGGACTTAGCTAAAAAAGAGCTTGTTTAGAGCTTCCAGACTTCAGAAATTTTGGCCAAGACCAGATCAACGATCCTCATCCTCTTTCACGATCAAAAATCGAGATCCAATTCGCGACTTCACGCTTCGGGAATATCAACTTTCCTTTCTTGCCTCCTCCTGGAACGCTTTTACCCAGAGTTCATGATTTTTCAATGGGTGTCCTCCCATAGATCAATGGTTGTGAATTGCTTCGACTCTTCGGGCTTCCAAAGTTTCAAACTTTCCTCGTGCACTTTCTCTCACAGATCTTTCACCCAAAGTCAAAGATCCTTCGATGTGTGTCTTCTGAAATCAATGGTCGATACATACTCCGGCCTTCAGGCCTTCAGGAGTTTTCGACCTAACACTACCTCTCACATATTTCCCCTTCGGAGTGCCCACTCTCTAGACTGCACAATTTGTTGCAATGTGGAGAAATACTAGAAGCAGACAYGTGGCCCAATCATGTKGGTGAAACRTGTCACCTTCTAACTAAATTTTYAATACTCYAAATTCTCAAAAATTAATGACACATGGCACACATTCCATGTGTCCATGTCATCCCARGTGACGTCCACAAGCCACGTYGCTTYRRAAATTTTGGGGTCCACATCACCTCCTAGTGATGTCATCGTGCCCCATCACTTCGACCCTTTGGGCTTCAGGACTTCGAGAGTTTCCATACTATCACACTTCCATTTCTCCCAAACTTTACATTCCCAAACTTGCCAATCTATCACCATGTATCCTCCTAGATCAGACGACTAAGATTCACTTCGGGTCTTCACTGAGAGTCCATGGATATGCACCGCGTGCCCTCCTTAATCCGGCAGTTGAGGTTTACTTCGGGTCTTCAGACTAAGGAAATCTCAAATTTCAAAACTTATCTGGACCCATTGGATATTATACAAAGCCATGGATCTGGCGATGCGTGGTTCTTGACAGGTCAATGGCTGAGATCCTTTCGGGTCTTCAAGTTTTAGAAATCTCAAATTTCAAAACCTCCTCGAAGTACACAAGATTTTACTGCGTGTCCTCTTGAATTGGACGGTTGAGGCTTACTTCAGCTCTCTGGTGTTCCGAGCTTTGAGAGTTTCAAATCTCAACTGAAAACCTCTTGAATAGATTTCTCAAGAGTTACTGATCTGTTGACACATACCTCTTGGTGATCGATGGTCATGATCTACTTCGGCTATACATAGTTTCATTGTTCGAGCCCTAACATGTCACATTACTACATCCCTTTCAATTTGCGAGGGCACACATCGATGGTTTGGAGTAACCCTCTTTTCGCCCAACAATTCTCCTGATGCTGACAAATAACCCCTTGGGGAAACTGTGGTTTGGATTGTGGGACCACCTTGGGAAATTATCTCCAATGCAACTTTTCTCCTTGAAACACCTCTCATCCGTTCATCTCACTCTCCAATGGGATTCGATGGTTGTGACCTTAAACCTTGCCTCCTTTTCATCAAATGACCCTTGTTATCCTATCCATCGATCCAACAATCCTGGATCTCTCTCGATATTACAGTGGAAATCGCTCCTGAATTCGAAGGGGACAGTCATGATCCTTCAAACTCAATGTGTCCATGTCATCCCAGGTGACGTGCACAAGCCATGTCACTTGGGAAATTTTGAGGTCCACATCACCTCCTAGTGACGTCAATGTGCCCCATCACTTCAGCTCTTTTGGCTTCAGGACTTTGAGAGTTTCCATACTAGCACACTTCCAATTCTCTCGAACTATGAATTCTCGAACTGGCCAATTTGTCAACATGTATCCTCCTAGATCAGACGACTAAGATTCACTTTGGGTCTTCACCTAGAGTCCACAGATAGGCATCGCGTTCCCTCCCTAATCTGGTGGTTGAGGTTTACCTCAGCTCTTCAGAATTCAAAAGTATCAAATTTCAAAACTTATCTGGCCCCATTGGATATTATCCAAAGCCACGGATCTAGTGATGTGTGGCTCTCGATAGATCAATGGCTGAGATCCTTTCGGGTGTTCAGGTTTTAGAAATATCAAATTTCAAAACCTCCTCGAAGTACATGAGATTTTTCCGCGTGTCCTCTTGAATCAAACGGTTGAGGCTCACTTCAGCTCTCCAGTGTTCTGGGCTTAGAGAGCTTCAAATATCAACCAAAAACCTCTCGAACAAATTTCTCGGAGTTACTGATCTATCAACACATACCTCTTGGTGATCGATGATCAAGATATACTTCGTCTACATAGAGTTTTGATGTTTGAGCCCTAACATGTCACATCACTGCATGCCTTTCAATTTGCAGGGGCACGCATCGATGGTTTGGAGTAAACCTCTTTTCACCTCGAAATTCTCTTGATGCTGACACATAACCCCTTGGGGAAACTGTGGTTTGGATTGTGGGACTGCCTTGGGAAATTATCTCTCATGCAACTAAGTTCCCTGCAATGCCTTTCATCCATTGATCTCACTCTCCAATGGGATTCGACAGTTGTGACCTTAACCCTTGTTTTCTTTTCATCGGACGACCCCTGTTCGCCTATCCACTGATCCAACAATCCCATATCTATCTCAATCTTATAGTGGCAATCGCTCCCAAATTCGAAGGGGATAGTGGCAATCCTTCAAACCGCTTACATGGGTTTCTGGTGTTCTATCTCCTGCATAGATTCTGCAATGCCATTCCTCCTGAACTTTTCAACTTCGAGTTCAAAGTTGGATCTCGACCACAAGAGTGTCACCAATAGACCCAGCCCTTACCGGCCTGGTGTTTCAACCAGAAGCTCTGATACTAAACTGTAACATACCCAACCAACCACAGGCCGGGGTACACTAACTTCAAGTGTACCCTTAGATTTATTTTTCTTATCGATACCTTTTTAAAATTTAAGGATTCATAAAAGGAAAGAATTTTGACGACATGAACAACAGTAGTCAGCAATCATGCATAGTCTAAAGATTCAATTAAACAATAATTAAATATACAATGAAAATACATTCATGTACATGCAAATGATACCATAACAGAGAGCACTTATATTTATGAAAGATGACACCATTTGTCTACAGACTAAGGACATTCCACCCAACCATAGACACTATTGTTTCAAATCTCCATAGTAGTGTCACCCCAGAGCCAGGGCTATGAATCCACAAGGACAGTTCAAAAGTGTTACTTGGCTTCCCAAACCAGTCAACACCCAATCTCTCACATGCTTTCCAACTCTCACAACAATCCAAATACCCAACTCTCTTCTACCCAAATTTCACCACCCGAGAGAACGAACCTCCACCCTTCTCTTCCTTACAGTCCCTTAAGCAGTCCTTCTCCTTATTTGGGCTCTAGTGCAACTGGTCCATAATCTCGATGTTGAAACTCTCAGGACTCGTAGCTGTGAGCAACATTGGACATAGGCCAACGCATCTCAGACATGCAGGCCTCAAGTCACGGTTGGATCACTCCACCGACCACTAGAACCAACTATCCCATGGCTAATTATTTAGTATTTCAGTTCCCTTTCCCAATCCAAGACGCATATGAGGATGGATCAATGAATGGGTAAGTGGGTGCATGAAAGTGCATGAGGGGAAATGAATGAATGTATATAAAATCAACGAACAAGACATTAGTCGAACCCCCCCATCAGACCAAAGGCAGTTTTAAGTAACCTCATGGGGAATCAAGAACCTCCTGTCCTTCCCCAAGAAGCTCACGTAACCGATCCCCTCCCTTAGACAAATGCATAATTAAAATAAGAAATAAACATTTAACCCCTCAAGCCCCCTCTCTTGTGGAATCATCACCCCATATAACTCTAGTCCTTGTCCATCTAGCAACCAGCCATGTATTTATTATTAATAATGATAGAAAACATTACATGTATTGGGCACACTAGCCTTTTAATAATTGTTTGGGCACCCTGGCCTCTCAACATTATAGAAATACATTATTTAATATGGGGGTTCAAAACCTGGGGTGTTATAGATTTTAAACTCATAGATGGACAGTTGTATAAGATGGGACCAGATGAGATCTTAAGGATATGTTTTATTGAGGCAGAAAGACCATTGATTCTTGCAGAAGCGCATGAAGGCATCGTGGGAGGACATTATGCAGGGAAATAAACAACGCAAAAGATTCTCAGAACTGGCCTTTGGTGGCCTACTTTACATAAGGATGCTAAGGAACACTACAGAGCCTGCGATGTATATCAAAGAGTAGGAAAGCCTTCTAGACGGGATGATATTTCTTTGGCACTACAATTAACATTACAAGTATTCTAGAAATGGGGCATTGACTTTGTGGGACCTATTAGCCCACCAGGAAGGCGCACAGGAGCGAGATACATTATCACTATGACAGAGTATTTTACTAGATGAGCAGAAGAAAGAGAAGTTAAGGAATGTAGTGCAACTATAGTTGCGTAGTTCATCTTTGAGGATATTATAACTAGATTTGGATGCCCGAAGATCCTCATGAGTAATCAAGGTACACACTTCATCAACAAAACTATTGAATCCTTGACTCAAGAATTCGAAGTTCACCATCAGAAGAGCACTCCATACCACCCAAAGGTGAATGGTACAGTCGAAGCTTTCAATAATATCTTGGAGACAACACTGACTAAGATTTGTAGTGTCAACAAAGATGATTGGGATTTAAGAATTCCAACAGTATTATGGGCTTACATAACTACTTGCAAGAGGTTGACAGTAAAGACTCCCTTTAAGTTAGTATATGTATTGGAAGTAGTAGTACTTATGGAATACTTGGTTCCTAGTTTAATACTTGCAACATTTATAGGTATGGATGACACCGACGTTGTTCAAGACATGCTTGCACAATTGTTAGAAATAGAAGAAGACATGTTTATTGCAGGATTTCAACAGGAGGTACAGAAAGAAAGAGGAAAGGCTTACCATGACAGACATATCAGGAGGAAAGCATTTAAGAAGGGAGATTTGGTATTGTTATATGACAACAAGTTCATGAAGCATTCAGGGAAGTTCATGACACATTAGGTTCGGCCATTTGAGGTTTCTTATGTCACAGAAGGAGGAGTTGCACAGTTGAAGACCCTTAATGGGTAATGGAAAGAATGTTTGGTAAATGGGATCCAGTTGAAGTTGTACTATGACAACGAACTACCTCAAATATCTCACTAAAAGAAAAAGGAAGAAGGGTCTAGGTACCAGGTGCAGTTGAAACCGGGAACCAGACATAAAAAATAAAGTATAGGTAGGAACATGGAGAGGAACCTACCAGTTTGGAGGATACACTACTAGATGCATAATTGTTGGTCATCAGAAAAGTCGATGATCACTTCGCTGAGATAGTTCAACTCTTGTCCACTAGAATGGCACCTCACGAGTACACAGTCATTCATAAGAAACAATTGGTAGTCCGCATTGCAGATTTTCAACTCATAGCTAGAAATTTGTATAAGATGGGACCAGATGATCCCTCTACAGAAAAAAAATAATGAAAAATAACCAATAAGCTATGAAGATTCTCTTAATAACTCCATAAGTAGAGAATAAAGTATGTTCCAAATACCATTGAAGACTGTCCCAAATAAACAGAAATCTGCACTCCCTACTAAAGAAAAAGATGACAAAAAGAATAGAATCATCAAAAGGAATCCCTCTAAAGGAAATCAATACATTTTCCTTGGATATTTCTATCCATACAATAATTTTGAACATAAAGAAGTACATTGTAAATCTTCTATTAAGTACAATCCAAGAAATGTTCAAACATATGAAAACAATAAGAATAATGCAGAAAGAGGAAATCATAACTCATTCTCTCCCTTACAAGACTTCAATATTGAATGCTAAAAATGAAAAAATTATGGTCATAATGCTAGTGAATGTAGATTTCCAAAGTATTCCATGAATCCAAGTATCTCCATCATTAAAGAAAATTATAAGAAGATATGGAGAAGAAAAGCTAAAGTTCAAAGGAAGAAAGATTATGAAGATATCGCACCTGAAATTAATAAAATTGACAATAGGAGATGATGGGTGAAGTTTCTGATAAGGTATATCAAAATCAAAGTTATGCATATAAAGTGAATCAAGATCAAGAAAAGAAAACTCCTAAATAAAAATGTCACACAATTACAAAACTTGATAATGTCCTGCAAGTAAATTATCCATTACCCAACAAATGAAAAATTCAAAAAGGTAATTCTCCAGAAAAAAAGATAAAGAAGCTTCTCTTGCACAAAAAAATGATGATGATGATGATGCACTTTCAATAAGAGATTAAGAAGAATAATTAAGTGATCATGATCTTGGAAATTTTCAAACACTATTTTGATGATCTACTAAAAACTCCTCATCAACAAAAATATAAACAAAAGAAAGGAAGAAGGAATTAGGGAAGACTTTATATTGTTCCTATTGATACTCCTATGAGTATTGAAGCACATAAGAATGAAGAGGATCAATAGATAACTAGAATCATTGAAAGAAACATGGTTTGATGAAGTTTTTCACTTGCAAAGGAATGATGTTGGTTCTGTATTCTCTCAATGAAGTTATCTGAATGGTTTTTGAGGTAGATATGTCATGTACATGGCTGGTACAGATGTGAGCTCCATTTATATATCTTATGATAGAGTCATATCATGTGTGATATGACACTGGTTTAAGGCACATTGTTGGTACATTAATAGAGGCACTTGTTGATGATCCTGATATATGCTTGGTTCATTTTTGGCACATATTCTTGACATATCATTTGCTTCATGGTTGATGTATCAGATATTATGTATGATTGGCATAAACTTGATGTATGGTGTCGCATGAGTTTATATGGTTGAGGCATGGACAAGTCTAAGGATCGTTATAGGAAGAGAAAATCATTCTTGAGAAGTTGATCTATGTTCCAGTTGAGTAGTAGTATATTGAAGTAGAAGCAAATTGCAATGGTAACAAATCATTCATCTTGTAGAGAAGATAGAGGGAGACATACCCAAAAGGGGAGTTATTCTTCTTCCCATGATTGGTTACAACAACATGATTCCAGGAAGAGAGATGCCACCAACATTTCCTTAGAGTGATATACCTTGTCCAAAGGGGGAGCGATTCATTGATATGGCGATCATCACCTCAGTGGGAGTGTCACCCTAAAGGGATCAAGGAAACATCACTTTTTGTCATTATTTTCAAAGGGGGAAAATTATCAGTAAAATCTAGTTAATATTGAAAAAGGCGTTTTACTTTGTTGCCATCAATGCCAAAAGGGGGAGAATGTTGGACATGATGTTATGGTGTTGGCATTGATGTCAAATAAGGCCAATATGATCAATGTTGGATATGGTATTATGGTGTTGGCATTGATGTCAAGAAGATCAATATGGTATTGCCATTATATGTCTATGAGATCCTAAAACTTAGGAGAAATAACATAGTAGGTTGCACAGAAGACATAACACAAGCTGCAGAGAAATTCAGTATAAATATAAATCTCAAGAGAGGCAACGTATTAGATTGCACGATATCAGAGCGTGAAACATTAATACCGTTGGAAAGGTTGAAGGAAATCTTAGGAAAAGGAGTAACTTAAGAAAGTTCTATTGGGATCAAATTCCCAACAGATCAATTGGAGAACATCCTCATAATTGTGATGAAACTCTATTACAATTGAGAGGTATAACAATCGTCGATCACTTACCAAAGGAAAAAATCAATGATATTGGTTCAATTAGAATCCAAGTATAAATCCAAAGGGGTTAGGATGAATCATGTCCGTTGATGAAGTTTTCAGGACAATACAGTACCTCTATATCGATATCGAGCCAGAGGATAGGAGAAATTAAACCCCAACAGTGATATTGGGATGAATAATCCTCATCTGTAGATCAATACCAATAGGACTCAGGAAATTCGCCACTTTGGTGAACATTGGAGACAAGGCAGGATAACGAAGTCACGAAATCTCACCAATCGTTAGATCAATGAGGGTATTAGGGTGAATTCTCAACCATTCAATCGATTTTATTTGAAGGACAAGGTAAGACATAATATCCTGAAGTCCCTAAGTAAACAAACTCATGCAGACCATTGATCTATGATCCCTACGAGTGAGCTTTAAACCGTTGGATCAAATAGTCCACTCTGACGTTGACCACTCTGATGAAAAGAAGTATGAATCATGTAGGAATACTCGAAGGCCAAATCCCAAAGTAACAAAGTCTCGTCAACCGTTAGAATAGAGGAAGCGTAGGGAAATATCATCAACCGTTTATCAAGCGTAGTGGAAGGATGTGATAAGTGGGGCCAAAGGAACGAAATCTCGTAGTAAATAAAGGTCATTTAATCAGAACAAGGGAATATCTACGGTTGTATATCTATTCAATGCTTTAGTGATAAATGGATTTACAAAGGATCCATAATATCCCAGAGTCCCATAATCACAAAAATCTTGCTAGCCATCCGATCAAGAATGAGCTTCGGATAATGAAGATTTCTTGGACTGTTTGATCATGCGAGGGAAGAAATAGTATTTTCGACATTGACTACTATGGGATTATGAATATTCCCAAACCACTAAAACTCCAAAATCAACGAAGTAACAAAACCACAAAGTGCAAATCCATGATCCAGGAGGGAGACATGTGGCAGAAGAAAAAGATGAAACATGGAACTATTGACTAGTGACAAATGTCAAGGTCTGGTTGTAACATTAGGTACATGAAAGTCACAAATCAAGGTGACACATGGAATTGACTCATCCAATGCCACATCAACAGTGACATCAACAAGCCATGTCACTCTGGGATTACAACCTCCGAGGATGTTTAACTTCTCCTACTAGAAAAATTCCTGAAGCACCGAAGGGAGAAGTCACGAAATAATTTTGGCTGTTGATCTAATATCCTCCAGGTTCTCTCATGACCATTATATCAACTGTAGTGTAAGGATAGATTAAGCATGATATGTTAACTAACATCAAGTGGTCATCATCGTGTTATGATTTATTCAGTAGGTAAATCTCCATAGGAATTGAACCACTTCAGGATTCTAGTAACCTCGAGTCATAGAGTGCTAAAGAACTAAAGTAAGATCTAATCGTCCATCGAGAATGAAGATCCATGGTCGAGATCCAAAAATAACACAATGAGAAGGCCATTAACAAAACACCTTTTTGAATTTGTGTGGACCGTCTACTCAACCACAGATTAAGTGAGAACCGTCTGATCTACTAGTGAATAGAGTATACACACTTTGACGAAATTTACTGTGGGGGAGTTGGAATATTGCAAAGGCCGGTAATACCAAAGGTCGGAGTACATGAGGACTTGGTTCCAACACTAATCATGTGATAAGTTAAAGAAGTTAACAAGGAGCAGAAAAGGGCCTAGAATTAAATAGTCCATTGAAAATTTGAATATGGTCTCATGTAGGAGAATAAGGGGGAAAAGAGAAAGCGCTAACAGAAAAGCTCTTAGAATGGATAAACCTGTGGTTTTTATCCTACAGTCACATAAAGGAAAGACAAAGCGCCTATGGCTTAACTTTGTTTCCTGTAGGAAACCTAAGAATAACACCATAACAATACAAAGAGATGGTAAAAGCTCAAATATGATATGTTGGAGAACTAGGGACACAGTAGAAGCATATGAATGAAATAATGAGGCATGAGATTGAGTTAAATGAAATCAATCCATACATGTGACCGATTTATGAAAATCCCTCTTACTAAATTGAAAAGATTTCATGATAATGTATGAATAATAATAGAAGAAGATATTAATTCTAAATTAAAAGACAAAACATTGTTATTGTTAATTTAAATGAAGAGGTGCAATGGTTCAAATTTTAAACAAAGGGACACAATCCTTCAAATCTCACACCAATTGGATTACTATATAAGAAAGGAAGAACAATGAAGAAGAAAGTTTCCCTGCARTCCATATCAAGAGATAWAAAGMAAAAGCAGAGTCCAAGAAGGAAAAATGAAGATATTTATGTAGTGTGGGTGGAAAGGAGGAGCAAGGAAGAATTCATATCMTTTTCTAAGTAAAGTGTGAAAATAAAGGAGTTGGTGCTTCCTAGGGTTGGTTCCCTAAAACAAGGGAGTTGGTGCTTCCTAGGGTTGGTTCCCTGAAGAAGGGGATTTGTGTCTCCAAGTCTTGGTGCTCTAAAGAGGATTGGTGTCCTTCACAATCATAGATTGTTCTTTATAAACTTTTAAATTTTTGTTAAGTGTACTGATATAATTGATTCTTAAATACAAGTCCATTGTTTATCTACTGTGATGATGATTATAATAACAAAGTAATAACTAATTGTTTAAAATGGTAATACTGATTCACCCTCCCTCTCAATATATCACATGTAGGAAATGCATGAGTAGGTTAAAATAAATCTACAATAGAGAAATACCAAGTATAAAGAAGGAGAAGATATGTGAAGAAGACCAATTTTTTTTTAACAAGAAGAGATGCTAATGGCGCACTTGAGGAAGAAAATTATATTTCCCATAGGTACATATAGTAATCTTAACTACAAGAAATTTTCGTCCATGCATAATTTTGAGAAAGATTTATGATAATGCATAGAATTTAGAATTACCAAAAGATTTTGACAAATCTCCAATATTTAATGTGGTTGAATCGTATGAGTTTCAAGAGGGAGATGAGAATGATGAAGAAGATATGATGATTGAATAGAAGAAACAACTTCCTATTAAACCAACCAAAGAATTGGAACAAGTTTTGGCGAAGAGAATTTGCAAGAAGAACTTAAATAAATGGTATTTTGAATATTTAGTCCAGTAGAGAAACAAGAGTTTTTAAGATGCATCATGGATCTCTGAAAAGGAGTTGGAATGCCTAAAAGGACATTCATCCTCCGTTGGAACCACAATTGCATCCACATGAACTAGGGATCATGTTTTTCTTACCAAGGATGTTTGATGCAGGAGAATCTTTGGCCTCAAGAAATCTACATCAACTATAAAATATTTCAAGTTTAAGTTAATAAATTATAGGAAGGAATAAGTGTCAAATTCCTATTGTTGTACCACATTTTTTTTGTTCTTGTAAAAGTTGTTGCAACACATGCCGTCATAGTTTCTACAACACATGATGTAAGGTTGTTGAAAGATGTGTGGGAAGCATTTTAATTATGTATTTTTCAATTTTAGCTCCATTAATATGGTAAAGAGATCGTGACAAGTCACATGATTATTTACTAGGGGAAAACAAGTTGTTTAAGTCACCACAACCATTAAGTCCCATAAATTTAATAATGAGAAAATGATTTTGAAAGATTGGACCATGTAGCTACCCAAGAAAATAAAACAAGAAATTTTTGGGGAAGTTGAATGGTATGAACATTTCAATTACCAAGAAACGAAGAGAAAAACACTGCAAAGGAGTTGAACACATAAGGGAGTTTTTCAACAAAATTTGATTTCCATAGGAAAAACACTGAAAGAGAATGACAACAAAGAGAAATAGGACAATGAAAGAACACGAAAACAAAAAATATTAGGCATTCATAGAGAACCGAAAAATGAATGCATCGTCAGAGACATAGGAAAGAATTATTTCATATTTCTGTTATATGTAGTATGGTTGTAATAAAAGTTTTATCCTAATTAATGGAAATATTTTATGTTATTTCCACCAATTTTATTTTTTCTTTTCTTTTCTTGACATAGTGAATTCCTTGTGATATTTTTTAATGGTTGATTATTTTACAAATTAGTACCTTGTTGATGTGTACTCTAAGGGTAGACACATGTTTTTTGTAGCTTGGATAGATTGCATAAACTAGGATGATTGCATTATTCTCACTCCTCAATTGATAAGGTGATTACATCCATGTACTATATATCGATATCATTGAATGAATATATTGTTGAGATGGGTATAGGATTTTCCACCATTTTTTGTGTCATGTCTCACTGCACAGTTTAAGAACTTCAACATTATGTTCATCAATTTCTATCAATTTTTAAAAGGAATAATTACACACCACCTAATATTGAAATATTAGTGTAAGACCAAGTTGAATGTATGTTATAATTGTTTGAAAAGAACTAGCATTTCCGTACTATAGAGATCAATACAAAAAAATGACCTTCTAAGCAAAACATTTCCATATAAATTTTGAAATCTACTAAACTTTGTGCATAAATGTGAAAATCTTAGTTTACTAGGTATGCCTTGTCCTTAATTGTGTTTGTGTTATATGGAGAATAATCCTTCATCACAATTGTTTCATTATATACCCTCCAAAATGCGTCCCATGGTGACCATATAAATAAATATGCATGCAAAACATTTCCATATAAATTTTGAAATCTACTAAACTTTGTGCATAAATGTTGAAAATCTTAGTCTACTAGGTATGCCTTGTCCTTAATTATGTTTGTGTTATATGGAGCATAATCCTTCATCACAATTGTTTTATTATATACCCTCCAAAATGCGTCCCATGGTGACCATATAAATAAATATGCATGCCATCACAAGTGAGGGTCTTCGTGCTTATCTAGCCAAAGACCTTACATTGGACATGTTGTGTAAAGGGTTTTCACCTTCATTATAACTAGGAATTCCTAGATTCCACTCCATAAAACTAAAATTTTCAGTTGTTTAAAAGTCGGATAGTATATATGTTCATATATAAACTATATCCCATAAACCAATTAAATTTTATATCATTACCATATATGTTTCAATATGCACAATTTATATGTATACTTACAAAGTGTATTCTAATTATAATTATAGACCGGTATTGAAATAACAAATAAAATTAATGTTTTTAAATTTCAAATGCCTTTCTATGTTAATTGGATAAAATTTTTGTATCAAAAGATTTTAATAGAAATTCAAAACATTGAAATTTTATAGCATTTATTCATCATTCTTTATTTTTCAAATATAAAAATAATTAACAATAAATATTATAATAAATATGAAAATTTATATTTAAATGTAGAAACATGGCCTAATTTTATTAATTCTTAATATAAAAAATATAAAATATTTGAAAATAGTTTTGTAAAAAATAATTATTTTTTTAGGATTTTATATAGTTTTTATAAAAGTTTGACTAAATTTAACTCCTAAAAGCATCAATATAATATTATATAATTTAATAATAATAAAAATACTAAAATGTTTAATCTTTACTTTATTAAAAATAATAATTTAAATACAAAATAATATGTAGTATAATAATATGTTTAATCTTAAGAGGTTACAAGTTCAAATCTAAAAGGGGGTAGGGTATGTATACCAGTGAAATAGTTGGGTTGAGGGGGTCCCTTTACCACAAACAAAGGGGTCTCATACACCAATTTGATGTGACTTGGCTATGACCTTAAAAATAGATTATTATTATTATTATTATTTGATTACAATAAGAATACTGAAATTTTGAATGTTTTGCTTTATTAAAAATCATTATTTTATTCATAAAAATATTAAAATGTTAATTTTTTTTTTATTAAAAATAATAATTCTATGACAATTGAATTGTTTTATTAAAAATAATAACTTTATTAATAAAAAAAAAGAAAAGTTGTTTTATTGAAAATAATAACTTTATGACAATCTAATTGTTTCATTAAAAATAATAACTTTATTAATAAAAATAAATAAAAAATTAATAAAAATATTAAAATATTAAACTTTTTGTTTTATTAAAAATTATAAATTTAAGAATCAATTGTTTGATAAAAATGATAATTTTATTTAAAAAAAATATGAAATTTCAATAAAAAAATGTTTCACTATAAGGATAACAAATAATAAAAAAGTTTTCACTATAAGGATAACAAATAATAAAAAAGTAGAAATTTAAAACAATTTTCCTTATTTAAAAACAAAATAAAAAAACAAATTGGTACATGGGTTACTCAAACTTTCATTATTTCAGGAATGTATTTATTAACAGATTGTATGATTGCCAAGTAAGTTAATTTCGTAGGACACCATTTTTCTATTATAAGTATTTATAGAAATTTAGACGATCAATTTTGATTTATCAAATTTTAAGTAAAATAGTAATAAATTAACTTGTTTATTTTTATTTTGGAAAAGATTGAAAAAAACTATCTTATATTTGTATAATTTTGTTCAGCTAAAAAAATATACAATAGTATTATTATTAATATTTTAAAATTAAAATTTATTATAAATAGTTTTTTATATTAATATTTTAAAATTAAGAATTAATATGAATGTGCTTTTTAGTTGAATGTTGTTAGTTGACCATTTTTTTTAATTCGTAATATTAAGCATAATAATAATAGAAATATTTTCTTTTAATATAAATCATATTTTTCTAAAATATAATGACCAAAAAGTTTACGGTCTTATTGCAGCTAACATATCTCGTACTAATGTCGATTTAGCTAATAACTTCATGCTTATAGAAATCGATTAGTGGCTCAACTATCCCCGATAGCTTCCAGTTATTTGTTTCTGGATGGGTAATAGATTTTAACAAGCGAGCGTCTTGTCCTTCAGTGTTGTACATCTTTTAACACGGTGACCCTTTCAGTAGCATCCTTGCAAGTATAAAAACATAGCACCTAATTGCATGTAAACATCAATTATAATATTTATATATAACTTTCATTTCATTTAATTAGTAAATTAAAAAGATATTTATATGTTATAATTAAATAATAAATAAAAAAATTTGATAAAAAAAAATAAAAAATTACACATTAATTTTATTCATATTAATAAATAAATAAACATTTCCTTATAAAATAATTATTTAATTGACGAAATGAATAGATATTTATTATCGGTGAAGTGTAGAGATATTGTATTTGTTTTTGTTTTTTCTCGTTGAATGTTATTGGGTTTTCTTGGTTTTTCTATGGACGGAAAACTTTATTTTTTATCCATGCCATTGGTTCCTCTCGGATATACAATGCGCGCACAAACTTTAAGCAACACAGTTGCAAAGATTGCGCGCTACATAACTTAGTTGTTGAATTTTCAGGGCTTACAGCGCAGTTCACACAGTGCACGATTTAATGTGCACTGTGATAATAATACTTAATAAAACAATTTTTTGTCACGAAATCAACACTATGTTATTCTTTAACACATAAAATCACAATCAAACCTCAAAGGTACATCAACACACAAAACTTAATATATTATGAGCCTGAGCATTGTGAGCTATTGCAAAATACAAGACTCTATCGAGCTTCCACTCCAATGATTTCACTCCAATGACTTCTGAACTATTTCTGCAAACATGGAAGAACACAAAGTTTGAGATCTCAGATTTCTTGACTCCTTACACAGTTATTATTGCTTCTCTCTATCGACTATTACATTCACTAATATTGTAACATTCTGCTCTTGCAACCACATGTTATCAACTTATTCTTTGATGACACTTGTGTGCAAGTGATCTGGTTATAGTACATGGTTATATATTTCGCTTATGGATTTTTAGGATGATGTTGATGGTTATGATTTGATATTATTGATATGTGTGTATTAACAAATGCTATTGACGAGTTTTCCCTAAGTGTGTAGGACATTGACATAGTGTGGATGTTGATGGTATCAATGGACCTCCTTTGACTCCAAATTGAGTCAGGGAGTGGATTGTAATGGTTTAAGTATTTCATTTATGCATATGTGACATATGATCTATTATAGTATGACTTTGTATGTGGATCATTGACAGTGTTTCGTTGATGGATGCAGGCTGACGATTGTTTGCTAATATGACTCACATAACGAGTAAAGGAGCCATGCACATAAACCATATATTGAGGGAAAGGTGTTGCAGATTCCCTGTCACAGCCTACTAGCACTCCCGTCGTGGCTCAAATTGTAAGTTAAGGATTATCTAGTTCAAGAGGTCCATGATGTCGTGAGGGCAGGCTGAGACAATCAGTCATGAAGATTTCTAAAGGGCCTGCAATAAGGCGGGATCCTTATTCCTTAGAATCCCTTAGTCTCTCACAAGGTCACCCAAATGGAGTGGTGGCTCCAAAGGTTGGAAAACTACCGAAACCAGTGAAGGACGAGTAACACCCTTGGAGCACGGAGTGCATCTTGAAAGGAAGGTCGTGTAAATAAAGTTTGAGTCAATGAATCTAGGTGGCCTAGAAAACCCTGAGTGAATAATTAAACCTTGTAAAATCTTGAGCACATATCAAATTAATGAATGGATTAATTAATTAAGGAATGAATTTAATAATTGTAAACCCCAAATCAAGTCTAAGCCTATTCAAATTTTATGCTTAAACCTAAGTTCTTGTAGGAGGCTAACACAAAATTAGTAAGTAATTTAAATAAATTAAATGAAAAGGGAATGAAGTAAAACAAGTTAAGAATATAAAAGAGGGTGAATTATATTTAAAGATTGACATAAGGCACATATGTGCAAGAAAATGTAAAGAGGGGGTTTTCAAAAATAAGAAAGAAATAAAGATGAGAGAATCTGTACTCATAGAAATGTATCTAGAGTCTAATTAACACTAGCCTAACTAGAAGAAGATTCATATTTTAACTCAACTTAAAATTAGTAAGATGTCAGTCATTAAATGAGAATAAGAGAAATAAAGAGACAACTAGGAGTGATTTATGGAGCACTTTTATGATGGGTGAGAGAAATTAATTTTAATTAAAATAAAATTTAGAATTATTTGTACAACTTAGGGAAAGAGTGACAAGTGTAAGGGGGAAATAATTCTAAATTATCTAATTAAAAAGTGAAAAAAACACACGGGTTATGGGTAAAGTTATGTTGCATAAATTTTGACTGGTTTTACTTGTGAGAGTTGGGATACCCAACTTGAGAGAGAGTGGTGGCTCTCGCTTGTGAGGAAAGTTGGGAGCTAGAGGATTTTTGGTTGTGTGTGTGCGTGACCCCTTTGTGGGTTGGGGGGATAAGGGGGAAGAAGAGTACCCATAGCATGGGTTGGGAGGTACCAGTGAAGTCTCAACGATTAGCAAATGGGAGGTCAGAAAGAACGTCGGTTACCGAGGATCATCTTGAGGATCATCTTCGTTGTCGGTTCCGGTATTCACATTAAAAAAATTATTTGTAAATAAGTTATGAATTTGTATATAGATTTAAATATTGTTGTAATTTGTAATGGATTTCTAAATTTGAGCTAGGCAAGTTTTTCTTGATGTTTCTGTAAAGTAGTATAATTTTTTAGATGGGCTACCATCCAGTTTTGATTATTATAAATCCTCAATAATTCTCTTCCTTCCACATTTCCATGCTCTGAGTTTTAAAATAAATCGATCATTTTTTTAAACAAACTTTGTTTTTCTTCTTGGAAGAACCCCTCCTTCTAAGTTTTAAAGGATTTTGGATTGTTATTAACCAAATTCGTTTTCACTTTGCTCACTCGACAAATTCATTTTGCTTAGAGTGCCATTTTTGCTTCTTTCATGGATAGGAATTTGTTTTGCTTAGAGTGCCATTTTTGCTTCTTTCCTAGACATAAATTCGTTTTGCCTAGAGTGTCATTTTTAGCTTCTTTCCTGGACATAATTGTTTTTTCTTAGACTGACATTTTTGCTTCTTTCCTGGACTGATTTTTTTTTCTTAGAGTTCCATTTTTTGTTCTTCCCTCGACAAAAATTTGTTTTCCTTAGAGTGCCATTTTTGCTTATTTCTTGGACAAAATTCATTTTTCTTAGAGTGTCATTTTTGGCTTCTTTCCTGGACATAAATTCGTTTTTTCTTAGAGTGCCATTTTTTCTTCTTTCCTAGACATAAATTTATTTTTCTTAGAGTGTCATTTTGGCTTCTTTCCTGGACAATTTTTTTTTTTCTTAGAGTGCCATTTTTGTCTTCTTTTCTGGACATAAATTCGTTTTCCTTAGAGTGTGATTTTTGCTTCTTTCTTGGACATAAATTCGTTTTGTTTAGAGTGTCATTTTTGTTTCTTTTCTGGACATAAATTTGTTCTTCTTAGAGTGACATTTTTGGCCTCTTTCCTGGACATAAATTAATTTTTCTTCAAGAGCCATTTTTTCTTCTTTCCTGGATAGAAATTTGTTTTGCTTAGAGTGCAATTTTAGATCCAATATGAGAAACAAACAACACAGTGAGGCTATGCTCACTTCTGTATTATTCAATGAAGATCGATTACATCCTTATATAGGAAAAGACTCGACCGAGTCGGTTACATGCAAACCAAAGACAACTAGAATCTTAACTAAGAACTGACTCTTAACATGCCTACAACTGACTCTCACAACTGAAGCTTATAACTAGTGCTTACAACTGGCGCTTACTCCATTATTTCCAAGTCTCTTCCTTAATGGAGAATGGATTGACTTCTACACCTAACATCTCCCTAAACAACTCAAACTTAATCTTTCCAAGAGGCTTAGTAAAATTATCAGTAGCATTTTCACTAGTATTACAATACACAAGAGTTATTTCATTTGACTGCAACTTTTCTCGAACAAAATGATACTGAGCTTCAACATGCTTTGTCCTTGCATGAAAAATCAGATTCTTCACAATATTGATTAAACTTTGATTATCACATCTGATCATCGTAGTTTCCTTTCGTTCTTCTCCAACATCTTGAAGAAGTCTTCTTAACCAAACAACTTCACAAGTTGCTACACACAAGGCTTTATATTCTTCTTCAGTAGAAGACAAAGATACAGTAGGCTGCTTTTTACTGCTCCATGAAACAACCCCAGATCCAATGCTGAACGCATATCCGGTGGTTGATATTCGATCATCCAGATTGCCAGCCCAATCGGAATCTGAATAAACTATCAACTCAACATCAGATGCATCGATATATTTTATACCATAATCAAGTGTACCTTTTAGATACCTGAGTACTGCCCTTGCTGCATTCCAATGGCTTTCATGAGGTTTCGCCATGAACTGACTTAACACACTCATAGAATATGAAATATAAGGTCTGGTTGTGGTGAGATAATTCAGACTACCCACCATCTGTCTATACACAGTGCCATTCACCTCCTTCGAACCATCATCACAAGAAAGTTTCACATTCTGTTGCATGGGAACAATAGAAGACTTACACTGATCCATTTTAAATCTCTTAAGTATTTCTCTGATATACTTACTCTGACAAA
>JASDQU010219697.1:14223-32169 GCA_032191745.1 Picea mariana
TACAACCTATATAAAAACTTACAAAAAGCAATGATCTTTTTCATATATGTGCATATTTTATTTTTCCTTCACTACACATTCTTATATAGCATAAAAAAAAGAGTTTTGATCCAATCTCCATTTCCTTATTGTTAAAAAATCAATACTATATTTAGAGTTAGAACTCCATTGATTGGGTCTCTATGCTATCCAGAAACTCATATAGACTAAACATGTCTACTTGAAGGGACATGACCTCCTTGGACATACAATTTGATTTTTCATCGTGTTCTCTAAAGATGTGGTTAAAGGAGAGTGAGTCGAAGGATTTCATAGAGTGATTGATGTCTCGACGTAGAGGTTCCAACTTAACATCCGAGACTGTTTCTTTCTATCTTTCCCAATCAATAATGAGATTGGATTCTCTCATAATCTATAAATTTTTGATATCTTTAGTGGAGGCAATTTCCAAGAGAGGTTGAAGAGCTACGAACTCAGATATGTTGTTTGTTCCTCTCCCTGGAGAATAACGTACATGAATATAGTGGTTATGTTTGATATAAAGGACTGCACCAACCCCACATGCAGGAGGATTCCCTTGGCATGCCCCACTGAAAAATCCCCAAGGAATTTCAAAGTGCAGCTCTGGCATTATTGGCACCCTTGGATCCTTAATCTTGATATATGTCACAAACTCCTTGGACATGTTCAAAATTATTCCTGCTGTTACTTTAGGGGGTATGTCCTTGTCTTTGAATATGCTTGAATTATGAGCCCACCACATACAAAAAACCATAAAACTAGGCATACGTTCGAACCTTTTGATTGCTCTGTCAGATAACCGGTCCCTTAAGCAATCTTTCAAACTGGATTTCTTCCACATGGAAGAAGGCTTTAGTTCATTTGAAAAAATTCTCACTACTTTCTCTGCATACACACAATAAAAAAAAATAAGTGAGATGTAGTTTCATCATGAGATTTTTATAAAACACATATTCTAGGGGCCACCCAACCATGATTTCGGCAAACTTCCTACGTTAAAAATTTATTTGACAGAGCAACATATTTTTATTTTCCATATGTACATAGTTTTTCCAAATAGGCTTCCACCACCATTTATAATCTTCCGTAAAATGTGATTCGACCCAATTTTTGTATCCTAGTTTGGCCGTGAAATCCCATGTTTTGAGTTTTTTTGATTAACAAAGCTTTTCTAGCTCTTCATCTTGTAAAATGATATAGTTTGAGACCAAGGTCCTATGTGATGATCCCATTTTTATCCCTCATCATTGAATAGTCCCAATGATAGGGAGGATTTCCAACCCACCCTCCCATAAAGTTGAGGTACCTAAGCATGAGCATGTGATAGAGTGATTTTTTTTTTCCGAGTAGACAACTTCAACTAGAGCTTCCAACAATCGATAATCATTTTCACCCCCCTATCCAAGGATCAAATCCTATTCTTATAGATCCACCATCATCGATCTGCCAGATGGTCCTGGTTCATACTAAAGGGAAGGCCGATACCAATGATTTCTAGATTATAGACCCTTTCAACAACTTGGTTGGAAAATGATACCATTATTCAATGAAGATCCCTTTAATATATTTTGATTTGAGAACCCAAAATTAAAGGGAATTACCCACTAAGAACCACCACAAGCTTCAGGCTGCGAGTACCTTGGTGAACTAAAAGATATTCTTCATCCCCCACATCCCAAGCTCATTGGGGTGAGAAATCATATTCCATTTTACCAAAGGGATTCCACTGGAGTGACAAGAACCGAACCATAAGAATTGGAAACCAACCTTCCTTATTAAAACCAAAGAACCAGACCATAAGAATTTCCTTTGGGGTCTGAGGCTATGGATGTCTAGTAAATTCTTTCGATGAATGATTTTAATAAGACTAATCTTCCCCTCCCCTTGAAAGTAGTCTATTAACCCAGGTTGAGACTTAATGTTCTACCTTTATTACCATCCATAACAAATATTCAAACTTATAACTATCATGTTTCATATGGAAACCTAAATACTTGAACCCTCTCTCTAATTCCTTCACCTGAAAGGCGGTGCTTGTCGCAATTGCCCACTTTTCTCTATCGGGAACAGAGCTAAGCTAGAGGTAGGGACTTTCAATATATTTGAAATATACCTAGCTGTGCCCCTAGAAAAACAAAGAACATCACAAACAAACAAGAAATGGGAAATGGTTTCGTGTGTAACTTTTATGCCCCAAAATGAAACTAGTTTTCTCGCCTCTTCCATTATCTTGCTAAAATATTCCGCAACAATTACAAATACAAAAGGATAAACATGAAAGACCTATGTTATCCCATGTGACACTCAGAATAATATTGAAGGGGACCCATTTATAAGGACTACAAATTTAACAAACTGTATACAACCCATGATCTAGTTTAGCATGGGGAGTGACATCCCCATTTTCAACAACACTAGGTGTAGAAAGGTCCAAATAACCTGGTGATATGCTTTGGATCGGTCAAGTTTGAGAACTGTTTCTTGTTGGTTGGAATTTTTGACTGATTGGATGGTTTCCTATGCCACCATGACTGCATCATGGATTTGTCTTCGTTGGAGGAACCCAAATTGCTCTTTCAAAATAATATTTGAAAGGAAAAAATTTATATGTTTGGTGATTGCTTTTGAGATGATTTGTATATTTCATTAAAACACGAGATCGACTTGTAGTCTCATAAAATTCCACTGTCTTTATATTTCAAGATTAAAGTTATGCACATAGAATTGAGAGAACCTATGAATTTACCAGAGCACTGGGATTCCTTTACAATATTGAGAAGGTTGTCCTGAGGTCATAGAAAACCACACATAATTCTAAGTGAGTTTGTATGGCCCAGGGATTTTTCCTCTCTACATAAAAAAGAGAGCTGCTTGAACCTCTGCTTCAGTGACCTCCTCACATAAATAATGGTTCATCTCTTCTGTGAATACCTCAGGGAATGTGGAGAGGACCTGGAGAATTTCATGAAAGGGACACCCCCTTGGTTCTTGAAAAAGAGAGTAGAAGAAACATTCCCCCTCTTTCACCTTATGTTCAAAGGTTATAACCTTGGAACCATCCTCCTTATGGATCTCCCCGATCATGTTAATGTTTTTATGAAGTTGGAAAACTGATGAAAATATTTCGTATTGTAATCTCCCGCCTTAATCCACAAGGCTATGCTTTTCAATTTCCAAGTTTGTTCTTATTTGACCAAAAGATATTGTCTCACAACTTTGATTTCATTTACTTGGAGGATTTGATCATCCACTAGGGAGCCATCATCTATTATCTCGTGCAACTTTGAAATGACTTCTTCAACCTCCCACAGGGATTTCTATTACGCCAATATCATAGGATGGGACATATTGGCGAAAAAGGATTTCAAGATATTCACATAAAAGTTATGGTAGAAGGTTTTCTTGAATGTAATTTGGAAGTTGATTTCTATGAAAATTTAATATATAGAAAACTAAATTAGGTTATATTTCCATTTGGAACTACAAGGGAAAAATAGATTCTAGAATTGATACATAGTGACGTGTTTGGACTTGTATCGGTCCCTTCACTAGGAGGATCCTAGTATTATGTATCCTTCATAGATTGTTTCTCCAAGAATACATGGATATATTTTGTAAGGAAGAAATCATATTTTTTCAAGAAATTCAAAGAGTACAAATCTCTTGTGGAAAACCAAACAGATAAGAAGATCGAGGTGATGATAATTGACAATGGAGGTGAGTTCCATGGTAAGGATTTTGAGAAGTTCTACAAGAAGTGTGGCATATCATGCCAAAAAATCACACCATATACCCCCCCCCCAAAAAAAAATGAAATAAAAAAATGTAGTTTTTGAAAGAATGAAGAGGATGTTGATGGATAAGGCAAGGATCATGCTCAATGGTACCAAGCTCACACAAGAATTATGGGAAAAGGTAGTCAACAGTGAAAAATATTTGGTAAATTAGTCTCCTTCATCAATGCTAGTTGATTCGATTTCACATGAGGTATGGTTTGGTAAGAAGCCTCCGATTTCACATATTAGAGTATTTGGCTGTGATGCATTGTGCATGTTCCCAATGAAAAGAAGAACAAGATGGAAAATAAGGCATTCAAGTGTATTTTCATCGGCTACAAGGATGGAATGAAAGGATATAAGCTATGAGATCCATTTTTGAGGAAAATAATGTATAGTCGATATGTGGTCTTTAAGGAAGATGGAGGAACTTCCAAGCACAAAGAGGTTCAAATGGAGACATAACTAGAGAAATTGGTGTTTGAACTGAGGAATGAAGAACATGATTCAGATGAAGAGGTGAAATAACCAACTCTGGTTGTAAGGAGATATGAATGAGTAATGAAACCATCTAAAAGGTATGGTCCATATGATTTCTATTTTTCATTTGTGTTATCTTCCATTGATTAGGATCCCAAGTCAATTAGGGAGGCAATTGACTCGAAAGAGGGTAAACTTTGGAAAGACGCCATGGATGAAGAAATGGAATACTTGCACAACAATGAGACATGGGATTTGGTTGAGATACCTAATGGAAGGAAACTCATCGATAACAAGTGCATGTTCAAGAAAGAATTGAATGCAACAATTCAATTTCAAAAGTTCAAATCTCTACTGGTAGCGAAAGGGTATTCCCAAGTCGCGAGAGTTGACTTTGGTGATATTTTCTCTCATGTTGCAAAATTAAATTCCAATAGAGTACAAATGTATTTGGCTACAACATTAGATATTGGAATAGAGAAAATGGATTTGAAGACTGTAATATACCAGATATAAAATGTATGCAGAACATAAATAAAATGCCAGTAATGGCAGAATAACAACAATATAACTAGAACATTCACCACAATAACATTGAAATGATATAAGAATAACAACATAAATAACACTTTGAATCTGAAAGCAATGTTCACGGGCCTCTTCCAGGGGGAAACCTCCAGTTGAGTAGAGCTCTATTACAATAATATACAAGCTAGGGTTCTCATACCCTCGACTCCTATTTATACTACAAAGAAGCATCTAGAGGCAGATCCTTCTAAAAGTGGAAGCTTCTATTAGGTATTCTTACATCCGCCTTATTCTATTTTATTGAAAGGCCTTATTAATATTGACC
Source organism: Picea mariana (assembly GCA_032191745.1). NCBI lineage: Eukaryota > Viridiplantae > Streptophyta > Pinopsida > Pinales > Pinaceae > Picea > Picea mariana. The sequence goes on from JASDQU010219697.1 coordinate 19,354, forward strand.
TTTATTACATCCAAATATATTGTTCTACCTATGTGTGGGTTAGGACCCTAACATGTCTCCCCCCTTAAAAACAACCTTGTCCTCAAGGTTTGAGATGAGGAAATTGCTGCAGAATGGTAGCTGGTTCCCAAGTGGCGTCTACTGGAGTTGTATCTTTCCATTGGACTAACACTTCCTTGATGGTTATCTAACGTAAGCAATGCTCACACTGGTCCAAAACTGCTTCTGCTTGTAGCCAAATGGATCCTTCTTTAGCTAACTCTAGAAGGCTGGTTTGAATTTGGCACTTAGCTCCAATCACCTTCTTTAAGCATGAAACATGAAAAAAAAGATGTAGCTTCGAATGGCTGTGCAAAGCTAACTGATAGGTGACTTGTCCCACACGCTTGAGCACAGTATAAGGACCATAAAATTTGGGTGCTAGCTTTTGACAATGCTCGGCCTTGAGGAAAGTTTGCTTGTAAGGTTGCATTCAAAGAAACAATTGATCCCCTTCTGCAAATTGACGTTTAGAGCGACCTTGATCTGCTTGTTGCTTCATGTGATTCTGTGCCATGAACAAATTCTCTTTGAGGGTATGGAGAATAGCCTCTCAAGCTGTAAGTGTTAGGTCAATCGCCTGGACCTTCGAGGCACCCAGTAAGTATGAGAGAACTGAAGGTGGCTTCTGTCCATATACTGCTTCAAAAGGAGTCATGCGTGTAGCTGCATGGTATGAAGTGTTGTACCACCATTCAGCTAGGGGTAACCATTAAGCCCACTGATTTTTCTTTTCTGAGGCAAAACACCTCAAATATGTTTCCAAACAGTTGTTGACAACTTATGTTTGGCCATTAGTCTAGGGATGGTAAGCTGTGTTGAGATGCAATTCTGTGCCTTGTATCTTGAACATTTCTTGCCAAAAATTGCTTGTGAAAGTTGGGTGACGATCAGAAACAATAGAGTGTGGCATGCCATGAAGCTTGAAGACATGATCCATGAATATTTGAGCCACCATGGATGCTATAAATGGGTGTTGAAGGGCGTAGAAATGAGCATACTTGAAAAGGCGATCAACAACCACCATGATGACAGATTTATTTCCCAATTTGGGTGATCTTGTAATAAAATCCATAGAGATATCCTTCCAAATAGCAGGTGGAATCGAGAGCGGTTGTAGTGTGCCCGACGATTTGACTATTTCTCCCTTGTTGCGTTGACACATGTCACATTCAGCTACAAAATTATGAATGAACGTTTGACCCTGTCATAGGTTTTGGTGAACCCAGAGTGCTCTGCCGTGGGTGTAGCATGAAGCTCAGAAAGTACTGTGGATTTAAGATTCAATTTTTTACTTAAATACAAATGACCTTTGTATCGAAGTTCCTCATGGAGCCAAGAGTACCCTGGGGAAGCTGGAGCATTGGATTGCAATTTTTGGATCAACTGCGAACTTTTGGGATCTTGTAGCCATTCCTGGCGAACGTCTTGGAGCCAATCTGGTACAATGAATGAAAGATTAAAAAGGGATCCTTCATCTTCATATTTTCGGGAAAGTGCATCCGCAACCACATTGTCTTTTCCTTTCTTATAAATGATCTCATAATCATATCCAAAGAGTTTAGTCACCCATTTTTGTTGTACTGGGGAGGAAATGCATTGTTCCAGAAAATACTTGAGGCTTTGATGGTCTTTCTTAATTTGGAACTGTTGCCCCAATAGATAAGGATGCCATAGATCCATGGCATGCAGAATAGCCAACATTTCCTTTTCATAGATGGATTTTCCCATATTTCTTTCAGATAGTTGCTTGCTGGTAAAGGCCAAAGGTCAACCCTCTTGCATAAGGACAACACCAATTCCTTTCCCCGAGGCATCACATTCCAACACAAAGGTCTTTGTGAAATCGGGAAGGGCGAGGACTGAAGTGGTGCACATGGCCATCTTCAAGGTTTGAAAATCTTGAGCAATGGCTGGAGTCCAAGTGAAAGAGTTCCTTTTCGGAGAGCAGTGAAAGGTGCTGTAATCTTCCCATAATTCTTAACAAACTTGCGATAATACCATGTTAAGCCTAGAAATCCATGCAAGATCTTAAGAGTCTTTGGGTGAGGCCAGTCTTGCATAGCTTCAATATTTTTAGGATCCACCCTGACGCCATCTTTGCCAACCAGATGACCCAAGTATTCTACTTCTGAGGTGCCAAAAGAACATTTAGACTGTTTCAGGAAAAGTTGGTGTTGAGAGAGTAGATGGAGAACTCGATCCACATGAGAAAGATGGTCTGTCCAGGTTTTTCTATAGATGAGGATATCATTAAAGAAAAATAAGTCAAAATGGTGGAGAAAAGGATGGAAGACATGATTTATGAGGATTTGGAAGGTGGAGGGGACATTACACAAGCCAAAGGGCATGACCAAAAACTCAAAGTGGCCCTCATGACTTCTAAAGGTAGTATTGGGAATATCTACCTCTTTCATACGTATCTGGTGGTAGCCTGAAAGAAGATCCAGTTTAGTGAAGAATTGGGTGCCACTCAATTCATCCAGGAGGTCATCAATGACATGAATGGGGAATTTGTATTTGATGGTAAGTTTGTTGAGGGAATGAAAGTCAGGACACATTCACCAAGAACCTTCTTTCTTCAGGACCATGACCACATGAGATGAATAGGGGCTCGTACTAGGGCGGATAACACCTGCATTAAGGAGTTCCTAGACCATTTTCTCAATTTCATTTTTTTGGGAAAAGGGGTGACAATACAAACGAATATTGGGAGGAAGGATTCCTGGTACAAGGGGAATGGAATGATCATGAACACCATGGGAAGGAGGGAGGCCTTGGGGAGTAGAAAAGACCAATTGATGTTTAGAAAGGATGGCTTGGAGGTCTTGTGGTACCGAGGGTGTCTCTGTTGCTTGTATGGCATGGAGTTGGGCGATAACACTAGAATGACCCTTTTTGAGCAGCTTTTCCATGCGATGGGAACTAATGATCTCAAGTGAAATGACCATGATGCCTTGGAACTTATATTGGTGGCCCTCCTGGTTGAATTGCATGGTTAAGTCTTTAAAATCGATGAGAATGGGACCCAAAGTTCTTAGCCAATCTGCACCCAGTACAATGTCACAACCTCCCATGTCGATAGCAAACATATGGGATTTCAGGTGGTAGTCACCAATTTGGAGACACACATTTTCACAACGCCCTCCACATTTCATGGAACCACCATTGGCAATCATGATTTGGAAATTATTGATGACATGGATGTAGCAATGAGTTTCTTGGGCAATGCTGTGATGAATAAAATTATGGGTGTTGCCACTATCAACTAGAATGATGACCTTCTGATGCTTGATGTAACCAATTAGCTTGAGGGTTTGGGGAGCAGAAAATCCAGTGAGAGCATTGAGGGAAATGACTGGTTCTACTTCGGGAGGGTCTGAGGGAGGGGTTATGTCAATGGATTCAGGTGATTTAGACATAGAGGGAGTTTCTTCATCTTATTCAGAAATCTTCTCAGATATGGCCATAAAAATCTTTTGTTCTTTACACTTGTGGCCCAGGAAATATTTGTCATCACAGTTATAACAAAGGACTTTGAGTTGGCGTTCAACCATTTCAGCCCGGGTCAATTTTTGGATCTTTAGTGGAGTAGAGGGAGTAGTGGGATTTAATGGTTTAGGGCGAGGGATGAAAGAGGGTTTGTGGTTTTGAGAAGATACAACCTGTTGTGCTTCTTTATCTCTTTTGGATGCCTCCACCCAACTCTCAAGCCGAGCCATGAGGACATGGGCCCGAATTTCATCCTTGAGGCAGCTGATAAAACACTCTCGGAAAAAGGCATCAGACATGTCCTCTGTTCTAAAAGCTAGGTGCTCAAAGGAAACTATAAAGTCTTCCACTGTTCCTAATTGTTTCAACTTTGTCAAATGGCCCAAATGGTTGGTGTCAGTGTCAAAACGTGTCCAAGCAATATATCCTTGACAAGAATTTTTTCTCCATTGCCACCATTGCCAACGTTCTTGATCTAGATGGAGAACACCATACCGGAGTTTGGCCAAGTCATATATAATGCTGTATAAAGAGAAGTAATGTTCCATTTGGGTTACCCAACCAGTGGGGTCTGAGCCATCAAATTTGGTCACATCTACCCTTGGAAGGTGTAGGTCACGTTGAAAGTGATGGTTTTGCAAAGTATGGGAATGAGAGGAATGGTCACCTTCAGTATGTGGGGGTGAGGAAGAGGAAGGGTTATCTATAGGGATATGTAGTTTGGTGCAGAGTGCTAAAAATACTGATTCAAGCTGGGTGGTGAGGTCTTGTTTGATTTCACCCATTGAGGACTACATGGTTGTATTGATGGCGACGATATTGGCACTAAGTTGTTTCACTTCTTATTGGGTCTCAATGAGACTAGATTGCAAGGTGTTGAAGCGAGCTTCCAAGTATTGGCTACAAGTATGGGCCATGAGGATGGGGGAACTAAAAAGGGGGGGGCGGGGTAAATTTTTTTTTCCAAAAAAATGATATGGATGAATGTGATAAGGGCGAAGAGATAAATCCAATGGAATAGGTCTGAAATAATGGTGAAAAAATTTCCAGACTTTTTTTTTTTTTTTACGTAGTTATACTTTGGTCTGAAGAATACTATAGAGAGAAAATTCCCAAATGCTTAACCAAAAAGAAATGTGTATTTACTTGGCAACCCAAACATAGTTGTGTGGCAATAGATCTTGTCTGTTTTAATTTGTTTATGTTTCTGCCCCCAAGGGTTAGGTATTTAAGGGTTCTACAGATAAGGGTTTTCCCTATGCTATAACTCTTTGATATACGTGCGGGGTCTAACAGTAGTACTCGGCCCAATATCTCAGGGCACTAACTAAGGAGGATAGACTGTACCCTTAGCTATATTACCCAACTACCCAGGTACTAGAGAGTATCTTCTCGAGTGTTTTTCTCAATGACACTATAGCAGTTAGGCGGTCGATTGGTTTATCTAAAGAGGGATTTAGGTAATCTAGGCCGATCCATACACATGTGTTGTCTGATGCGCTATCACTTGAATGGGTACCAATAGGGGTTACAATGGTGGCCAACAAATGTGCGTTTAAGTACCACTTGTATTTCCTGCGTGTATGAATCCCTCAACTGCGGGTTTATGTGCATAATGACAGATCTCTGTGGCTTAAAGATGCCGAAATACGTCTCTACCCTGAAAAAAAAATTAACCCACTCTTTCTACCGAGGAAAGTGCTCTGATACCACTTGTAATATACCAGATATAAAATGTATGCATAACATAAATAAAATGCTAGTAATGGCAGAATAACAACAATATAACCATAACATTCACGACAATAACACTGAAATGCTATAAGAATAACAACAGAAATAACACTTTGAATCTAAAAGAAATGTTCACGGGCCTCTTCGAGGGGGCAACCTCCAGTTGAGAAGAGCTCTATTACAATAATATCCAAGCTAGGGTTCTCATACCCTCGACTCCTATTTATACAAAAAAGAAGCATCTAGAGGAAGATCCTTCTAGAAGTGGAAGCTTCTATTAGGTCTTCTTACATCCGCCTTATTCTATTTTATTGAAAGGCCTTATTAATATTGACCTTTATTACATCCAAATATATTGTTCTACCTATGTGTGGGTTAGGACCCTAACAAAGACAATGTTCCTACATGGGGACCTGGAAGAAGAAATATACATGAAACAACTGAAGGATTTGTACTAAAGAGAAAGAAATATTTGGTATGCAAATTTAAAATATCCCTTTATGGTATAAAAAAATCACCAAGGATGTGACACCAAAAGTTTGAAAAATACATCCTTATTTTGTGATTTGTGAGAAGCACGACTGATCATTGTGTATATTCTAAGGAAGAAGCCATTCATTTTATATATGTATCTTAGTATGTCGACAACATGTTGTTAGCCAGGAACAACATGGATGAAATAAAGAAGGTGAAGATGTACCTATCCTCCAAATTTGACATGAAGGATATTGGTACAATGAACTTCATTATGGGAATGAAGATCAAGAGAGATTGGACAACTAGAAAGCTTTGGTTAAATAAGATAAAGTACATTGAAATAGTCTTGAAGTGTTTCAACATGTAGGATTGCAAATCGGTCAAGGTACCAATTACTATGGGAGAAAAAATAACTGCTGAATAGTTCCTAAAGACAGATGAAGAAATAGAGGACATATAACATGTTCCCTATGATAGTGTCATTGGTAGTCTGATGTATGTGATGGTTTGCATTCGACAAAATATCGCTCATGTAGTGGGAGTATTGAGAAGATACATGTTGATACTTTGAAAAGAGAACTAGACTATTGTCATAAGAGTGCTAAGGTACTTGCGTGGCACACCAGAATATGTGATATGTTATCAAGGGAAACCTGAAACTAATAGGGAAGTAAATGTACATGGCTTTGTTGATGCCGACTGTTTGGAGATCTAGATCGATGAAGGTCGACCGATGGATATGTGTTCAAGATGTTTGGTGGAGAAATTATTTGGATGAGTAAGAGATAGATGGTCGTAGCCTTGTCAACAATAGAATATAAATACATGGAAACCACTCATGCAAGAAAATAATATGTATGGATACATCAAATGTATTCCAGGATTAGTTTGAGTAGATAACTATGAAGATAAATTGTGACATTCAAAGTGTAATATTTCTAGCAAAGAACCCATCTTACCATTCCAAGATGAAGCATATTGATGTACAATACCATTTAGTGAGAGACATGGTGGAAAGAAAGAAGGTACTACTAGATAAAATCAACACTTTGGAAAACATAGCAGATTCTTTGACTAAGTCTATGAGTGATGTGAACTTCTCTTGGTGTAGAGAGGCAATGGGCATTGTTGCCTTGAGTTTGTGAAATAAATTTCACGTTCTCTTGTATCAACAAAGAATACACCAAGTGGGAGAATGTTGGGTTGCTATATTATTTGTAGTGAAAGAACAATCATCTGACTGTCTAGTCAGGGTGGATCGAATAGGTTATGAATCTAACAACGAGTCAAGTTGAGTTGATGGTCAAGTTGAAGGTTGAAGTGATCAACTAGAAAGTCAAAGGATGAAGTGGTCAAGTAGGAAGGTTGAAATATCAATCAATAGGAGGTCGAGTGGTATTCGACTGATGACAGACTAGAGGTTGACTGGTATTCAACTGTAACAAAAGCTCAATATTCACGAGATTGTAGTCAATCATCTGCATGGATCTGTAACCATTTTTGGGTGCCATTATTTAGGGTTTTGCATGTAGTAAATCCTAAAAATATGGTGTGATGTAATATAGTAAAAGGTAATCTTGAGAATAATTGTGAGGGTCATGTAGATGCAAGATGAATTGGCTATAAGGTTGTTATTGTGAAAAGACAGATAGTAGAATGACAATTATGTCTTAGGTGTATACCAAGGTTAGTCATGTAACTTTTTATTATATGAATGAATAATATAACAAGAGAGAAAGATGCTCAAGGAATGTTGGATTTCCCGGTTAAGGGTTTCTAGGGTAAAATCTATGTGTACTGTGTAGGTTTATCATTTATTTTATGCTTGAATTTGTCTTCTCTTTCTTGGTTGGTTTAGTGTGAGTGTTAATTTATCTACATTCAATCACATCCAAATAATCCTTTGGGCTTCCATATCCTTAGTTAAATCCTTCAACATAAATAATATATAAGGTTCTAGCAAGTGTGTTAGGCATGAACCTTTTGAATAACATCTATTTCCCACAATGATACTCTTCATAGTTAAAATCACTATTAGGTAATTGATATTGAAATGCATTTTGTTGCATTGAAGTAGCCTAATTACACATTTTTCTACTCTCTCATCAAGTGTTTATAATAATTGATCAATTCAACCTTTCATAAATTTTCTATAAGAGGTTTATAACACCCCCATTTTTCACCCCCCCTAACTAATTTGTAATTGATTGTGATTATTAATGGATTATCTTGGCAGGGATATAATATTTCCATGCTATGGCTTGTAAATGATGTAAATGTAAATGTTCAATGTAAAATACAAACAATTGATTGAAGGGTGAAGACTTAAAGTACTGGCCATGATACCACTAGGGGGATTAGTGAGGGGGCATAGAGGGGACTCAATATTTCCAAGGACCCTAAGCCACGTTAGTGATTTAATGTTTGTGAATAACCTGATATTATTTCCCCCTTCCTCCAAAACCCAAGGATCCAATTACTAAATGGTGTAGGGTTGGATTGTTGGACCAATACCTCCCATGTAAATGCATGGAAGTAATGCACTGGTACATCCATGGAAAACCATGGACCGTCCAGCTTCATGGGGAGAGAGAATTGAGAAACTATGAGAAGAATAAAAATGATGGGAGCACGTAAGGACTGCGCAAAAAAAAGAGTAGAAACACACAAGGGTGTGTTGAAAAAAGAGAGAGTCCTAGTTTATAAAATGGAAGAGACAATGACGAGATTAGAGTGTTGAGAACTAGGAGAGGTTTTCTGTCAGGAATTGATGTGAAGGAGAGAGGATTTCACACTATAAAATGCCTATGATGTTAAATGTTTTTCCCTAGTGGTATCATGGATTGGCACGGGAGTGGCCATAATGTAGAGTGATGAGAAATTTGAGTCTATGGTTGGGTGAGAAGGCATTCTCCCACTTTCGGTTGGGATGGCTATGACTTGCAAAAATATAAGTATTATTTATACTCTATGTAATTAAATTGGAATGAATGGCTAGGTGCTTGTAATTGCATTATAAATGTGTATGCCTATTTAATGGGATTGACACTTGTTTCATTTGCAAACCTTTGAGTTTATAAAATTATGAAAATGATTTGGAAGTTTGAATGAAAGTCAAGAGAGATATAAAGAGTATATATATTATCGTTCTTTACATGTGTGTCCTTTACTGGTTATTGTGTCTTGTGGTGAATGATAATTGAGGATATCTATTTAGATATGTAATTCACAGTAATGTTTCTATGCCTTATTTCCCTGGCTATTTAACCTATGAGGACATAGCTTAAAATATATATGGACAAAGATATTCAAACTTAGATAAATAAGTAAGGGTGTGGTATTATGCTCATGTACGCCTTAAATTGACTTTACAACTCCTTTTCCTCTTCAAAACCTGAATTTAGTGGGAATGATGAAATCTGTATAAGCGGGATAATATTTATTCTTGTGGGGAAGAACCGAATCTCCATCGAAATTAGTTTTGATTTCTTGTACTCGACTTTACTATATAAATCCCTCTTATCATGAGCATGAAAAATAGAGAATGCGAGAAGAAACTCACATAACTGTTGAGGTTCCTATTTAAACTTGAGGAGTATCAAATCACCAAAAATCAAGAGGACATTAGTGTGGGGATCCACGGGATATCGGTTCTTGGTTGGGCATGGATCCATTCCATCGCCCGTTGCATATATGTCCATCATCTAATGGCTGAGGTGTGCCATGTTGGAGTGAGACATATCCCTCCACATGTAACTGTAAGGGTGACATGGTGCCACGTGGCGGTAGGTGAATGAAGGCCCCAAAACTTAAAAGCGCCATAAATTTTGATCCCGAGCTTGGTTTTGAGCATGTTGATAGTTGTTGGAAAGCTCTTGATGAGAAGATTCCATTTATGGGCTCTATTTGAGAAAGAATTTTAAGGTGAGGGAGAGGAAATTTTGACATCCAACCAACCTAAGGAAGGGTTATGGGGCTGGCTGTGTTACAAATGGTATCATAGTAGAGCTTCAAGCACTAGGCCTAGATGGGTCGAAGAACAATTGCATGACTAATATACCAAGGCTAATATGAGCCCATTGGAAAGTGTTTTCTACCTTAAAAAGTTTGTTTATTAGCTGCACAGGTTCCTTGAGAAGAAGGACATCAGATTGAAATCTTGTTTTGGAATTTCTTACAACATAAAATTAATCATGCTAATTTGTAGAAGAAGAATTATACTTATGCCTGGTTGGAAATGATAAACAATCCTGTAAGAAATTGAATATACTGACATGAATTGATAACTAAATCTCATTGTAAATGGTAGGAGAAGAAAAATCTTGTTATAGGGTTGCATGAGTCCAAAAAATGGATAAGTGGGGTTGTTTTAACTAAGTGGTAATGCTATCTATCTACTTGGGTGGATAGAGACTCTTGCATTTATGATGGTTGTTAATATAAGGGGATAATATCCTTCTGGAAAACTCTGTGTGGATAAAGGCATTGAGTATGGGTTGATAAAGCCTTGGAAACTATAATTGCTGCTTAAATAAAAGAATAAGCCCTATATGAATAATTCCTCATGTTTGGAGAACTGATGGAAATTTTTTGAGGTCAATTTACTTGACCTATAATGAATAAAACATATTTTTGGGATGTCCATTTAGGCAAAGTGAAAAGGAGTCCCTTGGATTGTTTCTAGTCTTAATAAAATAGGTAAATTAATATGAACATATGAGCAAGTTTATGAACTCATAAATGTATGAAGGAAATGTATATGCCTATTAACCTAAAGGAATATCTATGCATGTGAATGCAAGAAGTAGACAACTAGAATACATATGCACTATAGGCATGAGTAAAATGCTTGGTGCCTAAGGATATGCTACTAATGCATGTGGTGATGATTAATCATGTGAATAACATGCATACATACTTAGAATAACTTGTGGTTGGTTGTAAAGTAGGGTGTGCTGATGGGTAATTTTGGTCGGTGATGATCTGATATCAGCATAGGAGTTAACAACATGAATAAAAATGCTAATAATTCTACTGCTTATAGCCTTATGAAGATAGGTAAAATGCAGAAATAAGGTGTTGATCCAAAATCTAGTAAAGGTAGTGCCTGGACATTCTCCTGAAGGCTAATGGGCTAGATGAAATCCTTATATGGATGATAGCCATACATGTATGACTGAGTATGCCTAGGTATAATGAAAGGGAATTTAGAAGTCAAGCACTGGTGCTGTACACTGGAAGTCAAGCACTGGGGCAGTAAAATATTCAAGCACCGGGGCAGTAAAATATTCAAGCATCCGGTCAATAAACTATTTAAGCACCAGAGCATTTGTCTTATAAGCAACTGTGATTTAACAATAAAACACACTGGGAGAGTTGTAAATAATTAAGAACCAAGAATTTGTTCTTATAATGCATTATTAATAAGAAGGCAATGATGCTCTATAAAATAATGCACCGATGCGTTACCTGGAAAAACCCCTCGGTGCTTTCAAAATAGAAATCACTGATGCTTTTTAGTAACAAACAAGCACCGATGCTTATCAATAACATAACAACACTAATGCGTATTAATAACAAAAATGCACCGGTGCTTATTAATACTCCGAAAGCACTGGTGCTTCTTAATAACACAAAAGCACCAGTGCTTCGTATACGCTTAATGCACCAAAGGCCAATTTTTTAATATAATGTTGTGGTATTAAATAAATATTGAAACCAATGCTAATTGATTACATAGAAACATCGGTGCACATTTATTATGAAATGCACCGGTGCATTTTAATATTAAACACGACAAAGAGATTAATATTTAAAATACATCGAGAAACATTGACCTGTGATAGTGCAATTATTCTTATTTTTTAATTCCATTATTTATCAAAAAAATTACATATATCTTATATTTTGATTAGTGAATTTGGATATGATGTTTGGATTAATTTTTATATCATCATATTTTGCATCTCTTCATTATAATATTTATTCATCCATATATTTAATCAATGATGGAACATTTCACAACGACATTGGACAACACAATAAAATAAATTAAAAAATATTTTATTATATGAATAAGAGGGTCTTTGTCATCCAAAATTTGACACTTATCGGTAATCATTTGTCTTTCAATTGAGACACTATGTCCATTACATTAACAAAAATGTCTGATTTTCACAGACAATTATTTAAAAAAAATACAATTGCAACTTGCATTGATATCCAAATATATTGGTCATCATTCTTCACTAGAACTGTGGTTAGTGCTCGAGCTACTTCCATGCCCTGGGTTATTTTTTTGACTTTTTGATTGATTGCCTTGATTGTTTTCATATTCTTCAAGTTCCATCTACAAAAATAAAAATAAACTGTAATGAGTCTATCTACATTGGTGAGAATAATGAAAATTGAAATAAATAATATACATGAATGTAAATTGAAAAGTGGCATACCTGCAAAGCAAAAATTGACTCATGAATCATAGAAATATGTTCAAAATAAAATCTCATGCATTGTTTCAACAATTCTTCTGTTGGCTCATTTCCATATTTTGTTTTCTGCAAGTTTTATACCCCATAGTAAATCATAGATTTAATATAAAGTATTATTTTTGTTTCATTAATTATAAAATGATAGAAGTAAAACCACATAGATTATACTTACAAATTCCACATTTTGTTTTTGATATGCCAACATATACTCAAAACTCTTAATTCACCCAATGTCAATCAATTTTTATGATGGCTCTTCTTTGTATGTTAGCACATGTTTGAAGACATTCAAGGATGGCTGCTGTAAAACAACTTAAAATATACAAAAAAAAAACCTTAAGTTGTTAGAAGGAAATAACAATTACTCAAACACTTTGCTATCAACCCTTTTCTTCCTTGTTGTCCGGTTTTATGTGTAGAATGAGTTCCATTTTCTTTTGTTTTTCGTAAGAGAATATTTAAAAATTAATATTTAATGTTAAATTAATTATTTGTACCTAATAGAAAAAATTCAATGATTATATACATTTGAAGCATGTTGTTGTTGAAATAACTCCTCCTGTAATGCAATTATGTCTATTTC